>JANZLH020000143.1:334865-354619 GCA_026770325.2 Erythroxylum fimbriatum
TTTATATATTTTAAAAATATGTTTTAAATTTAATTATATTTATTAATAATTATTAAATTAAAATTGTGATTATTATTTATTATTATAATTTTTGGAGACAGGGTTAAAAACATACAGTACAACTGTATGATATGACAATAGACTATTTTGTAATTTTTAAAAAATTTAGGGACTATTTCATAAATTTAAAAAATTATTTGAAACGGTACTCAGTATTAACTGGTACCGGTACAGTACCGTATCAGAACTCAATCTGGTTCCGAGTCTAATACGGTATTCATAACATTGGTTGAAGAGGAGGTAGGATTTTATAAAAGAATTATCGTAGAGTTGAGAGAGAAGGAATGGTTAAATTGGCTAGTGTATTTTTTAGATTAAATTCCTAATAAAATTAATCTAAATACTAAGAGGAGTGCTCGGATTTAGAATCCAAGTAAAATGCTACTACTTTCCTTAGATTGAGAAAGTTTTTACTTTCCTAACTACTCAAAAAAATAAGCCAAATTTAATAATATAAATTTTTTTTTGAACACCTTACTTACAAGAGGGGCTAGCAGGAAATTGAACCTGAGACCTAACCGAAATCAAGCCTCGCTCTCAATCATCGAGCCACACCCCTTGAGGGTAATAATATAAATTAAAAAAAAAAGATTACTTTCCCGAGCAAAAATTCATGCCAATCAAACAAGACCAAAGGGACAAATACCCCCGCAAACCTTGATAGCCACGAGCAGTAAACTTTTCTTCTATAGTTTTGTGTGCCTAAAAGCTCCGGTAAAAAAAAAAAAACTGAAATGTGACGAAGGAAATCTTTCAACCTCCTTAATGGCTTGGGGAACTCGAATCGATGGTAAAGGCCCTAAAGTAATTTTGTTACGTTTCTTGGACACATCTACCGGTGAATTCCGGGAGCAGACAAGAATAAGATATGGTAGAGCGTAGGGACATAAATCGACAGGCTTCAATTTCATGAAGTGAAATAATGTAACTAGGTACAGAAGTAAACAGTAATGGAACTGAGGCCATTTATTGTTGGCTAAGAAGGGAAATGGGAGGGCCACCCTCCCCAACTTCGTTCGGTCACTGTCTAGATAAAGCGACCAAGCTGTTGGTGTGAGGGCCATGGGCTGATAAATCGCTATAAGCCAATATGGGCTACAGAGAAGAGGAAGATTACAAAATACAAACAGTCAATTAGTTTTCGTGGACCTCACTAGTCGCACTCTCTTGGGAAAATTTTTCCAAAACGCAGCCTTAAATTCGCCGACAAATGGAATAACTTTCGTCCACTTAAATGCCTTCTGGGGAACCAATACCAATGCCCAGTAAATCTCAGAACCAGATGCCATACCATAGTTCACCAACACATGAAATCATGTCAAGAATAATTCCATCTCTGTTGTTTTCTTTTTGGTTTTACAAACAACGCAGAGCATTTTACATATGCTAGCTACTTTTGTGCCAATTAGTGATAGTGGAAATGGCTTGCAGTTGATATAGCAGATGTGGCAATGGTTCAGTTGCAGGCTGTCACATTGAATTTCAAGTAAGATCGTCTGAACAGAGAGGCAGGACCTCATGACTCATTTCCATTCATGTCCCCTTCCAGTCTGTACAATTAGCGGCAATCATTAAGCAGGGCCTGGCAGACAGTTAGATCATCAGCTACTGTACTTATCTCAACTATCTTTAAGCTTCATAAAACTAAATCCAAAGTGAACCAAATTCCTGTATGTGTTGATATAAGAATTTCGTGTATGTCATTATTTATGATTCATCTGATTAGAACACAAGTGTATATATCCGGGATTTACCTTAACAAACTTAATCTAGTATTAAATTTTAGACGATACTATAAAGCCAACATCAAATTCGGAAAGTAATCCATAACATCTGATGGCATTGTAAATCCTCTTTTACCCACTAACATAGATTAGTATACAAGCCAGTTTTTCGTCAAAAAGTAAAAACAGTTAATGCAAATTGACTTTGGATACCAACAGATGAACGATCTTAGATTTGATAAAAGTAAACATATGCAAGAGGGGGTGAATTGTATGTATCAAAATTTTCAATTCGTATAATAAATAGATCCTAGTTAAAACAGTAAGAGCCTATCAGACTATAAAACATCTTTAAATGATAGGAGCTTGTTAGTCAATAGTAGCCTTTTGTGGAATAGAACTATGATTAATAAGAGGAGCCTACTAAATGATAAATTATGTTAAAACAATTTTAAAACAAAAGGTTCTTGTTAAAACTAAAAGAAACCTCTTGCAAGTTGAAAATAGAATGAGCCTTTTATAAAGGTGAAGGAGCCTCTTAAAAATAACACATACACAATATAATGTGAAAATTTAAAAGTTAAAGAGAGAGAAAAAAGATACAGTCGATTTATACTGGTTTGGTTGACAACCAAGCTTATGTCTAGTCTCCAAATATTCAAATTTAGTGTTTCATTATAAAAAATGAGCATTAAATTTGACGAGCCTCTTCAAGCTCACAAGTATATATTTTTCAAGGTTCTCCAACCTTTTACACTCGAAGTGTATAATAAGTTTCAAAAAAACTCACAGAAAAATAAAATAATAATTTCTCTCTTGATCGAGTAATTTTACTTTCTAAAACACAATAGTAATGATATGATTCTTAAGAATATAGATGTTGCTCAAAGTGTTTCAACAGTCTAAATATGTTTGTTCTACTTCATAAGTGTTGTTGTTCTTCCTTAAATAGCCAATTTCTTTAACTAGCCGTTGCTTCACTCACATCTTTACTCAGCTGAGTGGATTTAACCTTGAATAACTTCAATGTCATCTTTGCCAAAAATCTTCCAGTAATCACGGTGCTAATATATGACCTTCATAATTAGTAGGATCCTTTTAGATAAATCATTTCTAATAAGATAAGTTCATAAAGAAGGTTCCTGCAACAAAGAAATCATATTTCTTATTATTTTATTTCCTTTTTGATAATTAGACCGTTAATTTTATAAGGAAATATATTTGAATTGAATTTTAAAATATTATACAGTTATTATCAAAATCGTTAAATACAAACTTTGAGCTAACAATCTCTCCCTTTTTTTATGATGACAAGCAATAATGGATATATTTTTCAAACTTCAAAGAGATAATAATGATTTCAAAAGATGCCTTTAACTTTTATATATTTAGTCATAATTAGCAGCAGCTTGTCTCTTAAGGAAGGAACCTATCATTTATATATATATATATATATCATAGATTTTCATAATTTTCAACAGCATAATCAATCAAATATATATTCAAGCAGCATTAAGAAATATGCATTTAGAAATATGTCATCATATATGCAAAAATATATCATATAAAATTTCCCTCTTTTGTCATTATCAAAAATAATAAAAGAGTATAGGGAGGAAGTTAGGAAAAAATGAAAAAAAAATTACATAGATAGTGAGGAGATTTCCTAAAGAGAATTTGTGAATTCAGGACTTGGTTTTGAAGGCTATCTATTCGTTTGCCTATTTGATACTGATTTGTGCAAATGTCCCTCAACAGTTGTAAAATATCTATACTGTTTATGTCCTGAGGAGGGAAAGGAGCCTATTGCTCTGGAGTAGGACCTATAATTTCTGGTATCCTTTCAGATTTCTACTCTAAGGTAGGACCAAGAAGTCCACTACTCTTTCTGTTTTCTTCTCCCCTAAATATTTTCTTTCAACTTGTACCCGAACTACAAAGGGAGGAATGAAACTTGCCAGGCTCATACCACGTCAAATTGTCAAAAGTAATGCCAAAATATGCGAAGATCTTGGTTAATAACATTTCATAAGGTAGACCTCTAGTAGTGTTCTTGTAGCTTCCCTTTTCCACCGTAAACTTCAGAATCATTGCTAGGAAATTCATTTTGTTGCCTTTCAGTAGATTGTATACCACATAGGTATCCAAGAGACTAGATCTTTCTACTGAGCTACTTCTTGGAAAATTTGAAGTAACCGATATTGATGCAAGGCATCTAGGCAGTAGGTCCAAATTTCCACACATGGGTCTCCCTTTATGGCCATTCTTAGTATGCATACATATCAAGTCCACAACCTTTCCCAAATCAAGATCAATAATATCCCACTTATGGCAAGGAAGGTCAGTCCTACCTATGGGAGCTATGTTCGAAATGTTCCCCAATATATCCTTTGTTATCAATATCTCACATCCCCAATATAATGGGAGACAAAGATGAAAAATTAGAAGTAAAGGTTTGTTCATGATGAGGTGTTTTGTCATAGTTAGAAGTTGAGCTCAAAAATTTCTTCTGCCCTTTTGATTTTGTTCTTGCCATTATAAGACAACTTTGTGAAGTTTGAGGTAATGCAGAGAGTTAGGGCCCAGAGAGACTGAGAATGATAGAGATGAGAGAACGAAGGAAGTTCGCTTAGGGTATACTAAGTAAGAAGATGAGTACAAATATAGACTAGAAGAGGAAGCATAATCGATTGTGTATCTTCTGATAGGCGCTTACTTAGTTTTATCAGCCTGCGAACACATTTTTGAAAAAGATGAGACGTCACCATTAATTACTCTCTATTTTTTAGGACATGTGTAATCTTGCTCTTTTACTCTAAGAAGAGCCTTCTAACAATGAAGGGGCGGCCTTCTAAACTAGAAGGGGCCTACTATACTAAGAGAGAGTTTCTAAGGGATTAAAAGAAAGGGATCTTGCTAAACAAAATGCAAAGATAAGTAGCGAAGAATATTCATGAAGAAATAATATCAAAGAGTTTGCAAATTCCAAGTTCTTTTCTTAACACACTAAATCTATCTTCAAAGAGTGGCATAGTGAAAATGTCAGCTACTTGATTTTCAGTACTGACATGTAAAAGATCAATGGTTCCTTCTAAATATGATCTTTAAGAAAATGATGTTTGATTTCTATATGCTTAGTCCTAGAATAATGCATAGGAATTTTAGAAATATTTGTAGCATTCATATTATCACATAATATAGGAATATGCGAAAAGTTTAGAGAAAAGAATACGTAATTGATGCTTCATTTATAAGATTTGAGCACAATAGTTGGCAGCTGCTATGTATTTTTCTTCATTCATCAAAATCACTATGTAATTTTGCTTCTTGCAAGACCAAGATATTAGACATCCTCCAAGAAATTGACAATGACCACTTGTGCCTTTTCAATTGACTGTATCATCTGCATAATTTGCATCACAATAGCCCACAATGTCAAATGAACCAGTTTTTGGATACCATAGTCCAAAGTCTATAGTTCCATGTAGATATCAAAAGTTTCTTTTGACTTCTTAAAGGTGATTTTCTTTTGGATTTGATTTAAAGTGTGCACAAAGACACACACTAAGCTTAATGTCTAGTCTTGAGCTTATATGATATAATAGTGATAAAATCATTCCTATATAATTTGTTTCATTCGTAGCTTTGCCTTCTTCATCTTTGTCAAGTTTAATTCCAGTGTACATGAGATTACCCATCAGTTTGGCATTATCAAAATGATATTTCTTGATGAGTTCCTTTGTGTATTTATCTTGGCTAATAAAGATTCCTTTTTCTGTTTGTCTGATTTGTAATCCAAGAAAAAATAATAATTCTTCTATCATTCTCATTTGAAACTCCCCCTGCTTTAATGCTGAGAATTCTTCACAGAAGGATGAATTAGTAGTACCAAATATTATGTCATCAACATATATTTGCACTATGAGTAAATCGTTCTCCTTTCTTTTAATAAATAAGGTTTTATCGACCTTTTCTCTTTCAAAGTTATTCTCAAGTAAAAAGTTACTTAACTTCTCGTACCATACTCGAGAAACCTGCTTTAGACCATACAAAGCTTTGGATAACTTCATCACATGATCGGAATAGTTTTCATCTTCAAAACCTGGGGGTTGCTTAACAAATACTTCTTCATTAATGTAACCATTTAATAATGCACTTTTAACAACCATTTGGAACAACTTGAGGTTTTTATAACATGCAAAGGCAAGTAAAATTCTAATAAATTCCAATCTAACAATAGGTGCATAAGTTTTATCAAAATTAATACGTTTTTGTTGATTGTAACCTTGAGCTACAAATCTAGCTTTGTTTCTTACCACCTTACCATTTTCATCAATTTTGTTTTGAAATATCCATCAAGTCCTAATGATTGACTCGGTGGGTATTTCTAATAAAGTAAGTTTATAAAGAAAATTTATGCAAAAAAGAAAGCGTATTTTTTATTATTTTATATATTTTTAAAATTAGACCGTTAATTTTATATAAAAATAAATATAATTTAAAATTTGAAACATTATACAGTTATTATCAAAATTGTAAACGTAAGCCTTGAGCTAATAAAATAAATATTATAACGGAGAGAGATGAGGAAGAACATGGTTTCTGTACCTAGAGGTAGGTCCCTGTCGAGTCCAATATCCTTAGATTGGTCCCAGGTGATCAGGATCTGGTACAATGTCAATATATAAATGGGGATCACGTGCCGGACTAGAGGAAACGAGCACGCTTAACTAGGGAGGATATTCCATAAATACAAGTTTGTAGAAGTCCCAACTTTTGTATAGATCAGTTTTGTAAAAACAAAAAAAGAAACCTTTTAGTTTTACTTCTGTTGGGATGTTTGGATAATAAAATGACATAACCATAATAGTAAGTAATTACCTCGACTTGTGGGGTCGGTAGAGCCTCGCAAAGAGTGAACTCTTTTTGTGCAACTTTACTACAAAACATGTACCGTACCGACTCCAAAGGTGATTCCTTTCTGTGGTGCACCTACAATTTTTTCCTATATGAATTAAATTAGTATTTGATTAAAATAATACATCTCAAGTAATGACATTTAGCACTACCACCTTTTTCAAGTTTATTTGGGAGGGGAAAGAGAGTAAAAGTGGGGAGTTTGTATAATAAAAGTCGGCAGCGACAAACCCCGTAATTCAAGAACATTTGTCTGGTAATCATATGCACCTTATCTTTTCATATACTTATAAAAAAATAACTTAACTTTGATCCCAAAGTGGCCATTCAATAATTTAATTAGAGAGAGGAAGGAATTTCCCTTATCGCATAATTTAACAAATTAATCACTCTTTTCAAAATTAACGTTAGTTTTGCAGTTTGAAATTAAGCTATTTCTACATTAGAACTGATGGGTGCACTGCACACGAGTGACTGATCCATCACAACTTTATTAAGTTCTAATTTCTGTAGATAGTGATATAATTGCTATCATGGTAAAGGCCATTTTAAATCTTTCCGACAATTTAAATGATGTCAGATTTAAATTTAGTACCCCACCTACATTACATCAATGATAGTATATTAATATCAATCAAAGTGTTCCAAGTTCATGAACTAACTTGGGAGTATGTTCTTATCTTTCACGCAATTATTTATTTTCTTCTTTATTCTTTGACTTTAAGAATAAAGTTATGTGTTATTAGGTTTTTTTTAAATTTTGCGTGCAGTAAGATTTATACTTGATATTGTTTTTGTGGTTGTACGCAATATTCATCTACAAAATTCTTGCAAGATGTGAAAGAATTATTTTTTCTTCAACACCAAGGGAATGCCAAGGAATAATTTTGTTCACCTACTCTGTTGCTTCCTTCCCATTCCCTCTATTCTATACTACTACATCTAAAGAATAAAAGTACACGTTTACAGTTTTTTCACCTTCAAATTCGTTATTTTAGTAAAGTAAGGGAAAAAAAATTAGTTACAGCAAGTGAGAATAGATGTATTGGGTCGTCTATTTCTAAATGTAAGAGTACAATTTACGAGAAACTAATGCCGTTTTTAATGTTCTACCCCTTAATTATTTATGTATGTACACAA
Source organism: Erythroxylum fimbriatum (assembly GCA_026770325.2). Lineage (NCBI taxonomy): Eukaryota > Viridiplantae > Streptophyta > Magnoliopsida > Malpighiales > Erythroxylaceae > Erythroxylum > Erythroxylum fimbriatum. The sequence continues at coordinate 342,707 of JANZLH020000143.1, forward strand.
ATACGGAGCCTGCCTTTCTTTTATGTCGAAAGAATTGGTTATATATCGCACATGCAAACTGCCACACGTGCGGTTAGAACTCCGTTAACGAGCTATTCCTCTGACCCTCGTGCGACGGCGACGCCAAAGGTGACGGAGGAATGGACGCCGGCGCTCTTAAATTCTGGAAATACTCCCGAATATCCACCCCACCGGCACGTAGTTTTCCCGTCGTATCACCCTCGTCTCCCGACGGAATATATGGCGGACGTGACACGTCAGTCAGTAGGTCCCACTGGACAGCTTTAAAGAAAGGATGTTCCTTGATCTCGCGCGCTCCTCGTTGATACCCCAGTCTCCTTGTTGGGTCCTTCTCTAGCAACCGTTCGATCAAGTCCGTTAAATCGTTCCGTTTCCCCACAAACTCCGGCCGTTTCATCAAAACGTTTCTGAATGTTTCTTTTCGGTTCTTCCCTTTGAACGGGGTCGTACCGTACAACATCTCGTAACTCAGTATACCCAGAGCCCACCAATCAACTGCAAATTCGTGTCCATCTCCTCTTACAACCTCCGGCGACACGTATTCGTCCGTACCCACAAATGAGTTGGACCGTTCTCCCTCTACGAAACTCGGTTTCCTACGACTCACAGGACTAACTCGGGCAGACTTTGCCTTCTTCAAACCCTTTTTCTCATTGCTGGCTGCGATAGGAAACCACCGGCTCATATTTCTGCGCTTGTGTTTCTTCTGTGACTGATCCATAAAATCAGCACTGACAGGCTGATGATCCAAGTTGGGATGGGTTGAAGGTGGCAATGTTTTAATGGTAGGTTTTCTTAAGGTTCGTGAAAGGTCGAAGTCTGTAAGAGTGACATGACCAGACTGCTGTACGAGGATGTTCTCTGGCTTCAAGTCTCGGTATACAATGCCCATGTCGTGGAGATGCTCCAAAGCACAAACTATCTCTGCTAAATAGAAACGAACAACGGCGGGGGAGAAAACGCGGTCTGTTTGACGGTGACGGAGGACGTTAAGGTCTCCACCAGGACAGAAAGGGACAGCCCATGCCAAGAACTCAGAATTCTCAAAGGAAGATAACAAGTGGGGTAGAAATGGACTAGGGCTAGGACCGGATAGCTTGTTTAGGACTTGAATCTCCCAACGAGCACGACGTTCGGCTTCGAACTTGGTGCAAAGACTTGATTTTTCAACGACTTTGAGGGCAAACGGGGTTCCAAAAGCAGGGTCGTGGACAAGAAACACCGTGCCCATGGCCCCTTTGCCAAGTACCTTGATGGCTCGTAGGTTTTCGAAATTTAGGCAATGTTCTGGTGGTGGCTTCTCCATTTGTATAAGCAGAGAAGAAAGGTAGAGAAAGGAATTAAAAGCTGAGACTTTCCGGAGAAGGAGAGAACGAGAGAGAGAGAGAGAGAGGAGAAATGGTGAGGGTTTGTTACATTGTTGGATTTTGAGCTTTATAGGTGGTTTTACAGTTGTATCGTCTTTTTTCCTTTACGTCGTTAATTACTCAATTGACCTTGGCTATGGTTGAAGATGGAGCGAGGGGTTTATGTTTGTTGTTGTCTTTAAGTGCTGGTCGTTATGGTTGCATCTACTATAGAATAATTTTCTAAGATAGAGTGTTACAGAAGGTCCTCCTTACGCGGGCTAATTTTGGGTTTGGGGAAAAGAAAGCCGAGTGATAGGAGGAATCGATCCTTTATTCATTTTATTATGTATTTATTTTTTTATATAAATTTTAGTTACTTGTTTATGTAAAATTTATACAAATATATGATTGAAATTTATAAGACGAGATGCAATAGACAAAGAATCCTAACTCGTGATAGGATGCAGTATTTGGTTATTTGGCGCCTTTCTCAAAGGTGGGTTTTTAGCTGTTTTCTTCGTTGTTTCAAATTCATTTCATGTTGCTCTTGCTTTATCGTTCGAGTTGATGTATGCATTCAATGCATTTACATACGGTGCCTAAATCGAAGTCATCCATGGAGTAACATAAAAGAAAAACATCTTGCTTATAATTATTGGTGTTCCATTCCACGAATGAATGAATTATTCCCTGTTAATGTTATATGTTGAAATTTCCTCATTACGTACGTTTAAAAGGAAAAAGAAATAGACAATGTCAAAACCAGGTTGGCCTAGCTGTAGGTCTCTGTCCTTGCTAGTTGTACGAATGTATCTTATCTAGGGCAACATCTATAGAATTTTGACTGGATTGGAGGGCTTGAAACCTAATGCTACCCATATGGTTATGGAGTGTAATGAGTTGTAAGTTAGGGTAAAGCTCTTTCTTTTATCTGCTACAAAAGAGAAATATTCCAGCAATGAGAAAGGTTGAGGGAGGCACACGTGTAAGGTAGATCTAGTTGCGAAAATAATAACATAAATAAACCAAGAAGCCAATAATGTATTAATTGCAGTTAATATACAGCAGCAAGGCAAAAGACAAAATGGGGATTTGTTCCAGGGGACTACTCACATGGGATAGGGAATCGCACCCAAAGAGAAGGGATGCGAAGGTTATGGGTTTCACTTTCACGGGTGAAATAAGGTTTTCTTGATTGGAATGTTGTCAGTATCTCATTCCATCTCTTCACTTTCATGTTAAGCATTAATATTTATTAATTTGTAATCATTGTTTTAATTCATATTGAAACCAAGATATATCTATGATCTGTAGCAGGTTTCTTGATTTGATTCCTTACTGTTCTTTTGTTTCTAATACATATTAATTTATATGCTCAGCATGTGCACTGCACTGTAGTATTCAATAAATAGTTATGCAGAATTAGCTTGGGGAAGTATTCCCATGTTGCATTTAAGATTTTCGAATCTAAAGTTGAGGACCATCGTGCTCATCATTTCTTCTTCAATCTCTTCACTAATTAATTCTTACATGCTTTGTACATTGGCCTTGATTTTACACGTACCCAAATTCTCAATTAATAACTAATCTTTTTCATTCAAATTGTTTTGTTGAACATGTTACCCGTGAATATATAATGTGATCCCCACTCCTATTCCTTTTATATAATTTTTCTCTTTTCTTAACTTTCTCCTCTTTTAGAAAATAAGTTGCATAAAGCTAATGTAATGGACGCATAAGCAATCGATAATGGTGATGATGGCCACAAATGGGGTGATAGGCCATAGAGTATTAGGCAATAATTATGGTTTGAAAATAGTTACAACGTCGTTCCCATTTAAAAATAAGGATTTAATTTATTGACAATTTAGATGGCAATAATGTAAATGGCACGACAAAGGCAAATGTGATTTCTTTCTTAGTTAGGCAAGTTTATATTTCTTTTATCACCAAACAAAAATGTTGGCAGACACAATTATAATCACTTTTGGAACACAGTTCGGTTTAGAAACAAGTTAATGTTGTTGATCCATTCGTGATGACCATAAAGTTGGAAGAGCGGTAACTTAATTAGAACGAGTCTCTTCTAAATCTTGGAAGCCACTTGATAATCACTTGGTAATTAATGTTTTCAAGTTATAGGTATATATAGTACTGGTGCATGGATCCAATCTTTTATAGAAATTACCTTAATTTCCTCAAGCCATAAGTTATTCATAGCTAAGAATGTGATTATCTTCATTGTATTTGTGACCTCCATCTAAAATTTTGAATAAAAGAAATTAAAAAAAAAAAGAGGCAAACAGCTGAGACACAAGACTACAGTCTCCACTAACAAACTTTGTCTCTTTTAGTGGCTTTGGCACTTCCTTTTGGGTAAGGCCGACGTGTGATGAATTCATCCATGACCAACCCAATAGCTCTTTAATTTGCAAAGGGATCGGAGACATGTTGAAACAAAAAGGAAAATTAAAGGACATGGAGAAGAGAGGGAGATGAAATGGTCTTTTCAGCAGCAGGAAAATAACTTCAAGTTCACTTCTTTATGTTTGGATCCGACATTAGAGATATGTGTGGTAAGATAATGTACATACATGTCTGAGAAGGACGTGATTAGAACTGAGATTGTTGTGTCACATTTTTCTTTAATTGTTGAACGTAACAATTCACGAGAATGGGTTCTTGTTGTGGTCCTACTCACGTTCCATATTGCCCATTGTCAAACTACTTGCACATATGCACTTACGGCCACACATAGATTATACTATAGTATATATATATATATGTTATATATGTACGTGCTTCGATTTCGATAATCGATCACTTTAAAGAACAATGGGCCCATCCATGATCTCTCAAAATTAAACTAATACAGAAATGCATTATACAGATGGAACCTAGCTATTTGGGGTTTGGACGGCTAAGAATTTAACGTGTCATTTTCCAAGTTCCAACTGCTCATGTTTTATACCCGGCCTAAATCCATTAAAAAATACAAAATTAATCAGTAATTAACAACTATTACTGTTATTATTTTAGTTTATGAAGTAGATTGAGTGTTAAAATTTTAGTTTAAAAATCTTTAAATTTTAATTAATCATATATAGCAATACAACTATAACTTTTAATTTAGATAATATTTTGAGATATATTATAAACCTCATAAATGATTTTATAAAGTTAAAATTTATTGTTTCAAGATTATATTATTCTTTTTAATAATCTTTTTGTTTTGGACTACTTCTCCTTGGCTTCAATTAGTATCACTCTATCGAATGCTAGCCTTTTTTAGGCCTTTTCGATTCGTCACACCTATGAAAGAACGTTCATTTCATTGCAATAAAAGACAAGGATCTTTATATATATAAAAAAAGAAGCTATTTTGAAACTATTGAGAGAGACCCCAAAGTATTACATGAATAAGAAGAAAAGAAAAGAAAAGCAAAAGGGGCTAGTAAAAACGATGAAAAGTTAGACTGTTTTTGTCTTTTAGCTTTTATTTTCAAAGCATGCATGCCTACATCCAGAAAATCCGATGTGTGATATCGACCTTCGGCCTAGTTTCAGCCATTGCTATTATTCATGTCCGATTCATCCAAAATACAAACTCAAGAAAATACAGATCATGCCACTCGTGTGGTTTCTCCCGCGCCTGTGTGTGTATATATTATATATATTATCTTCATAACTTCGTCGCCTACCTACCTAGCTAGCTACGGACTTGGTTCAAATGAAGATATTATATATCGAAGCTGTTGGATGTAATGTAGTGGTCAACTTCAACCACCAAATACGAGCATCCTTTGGCCTAACATAAGCGTTTTTCCTAATCCAACGATGGTTTTGGGTTGGAAAGAAATCAGATGGGATCATGATTTTCATATTTTTAATTGCAAGTTCTCTAGCTTCAGCTTGTACCTTCCATTGGCCATATTTTATCTTTCTTTTTTCTTCCAAAAATTTGACCGAACTAGGACTCAGTACTTATGCGCTGATTACCTCATCGCCTCCATTATTAGGTTGATGATAAATAGTTTCTAAATCCAAAAACCAATGAACTTATGTCAACCTTTTTTTTTCATCTTTTTATCCACCTTGAAATGGATTCATGGCTTAGGATCGAGGGAAACTATAATGAATCGATATCCACAACTTGTTAACAAAGTACACTTTGGTTAAGAAACCAACCATGAATATAAATTGACTAAGCATACTGTATATTTAGAAATTTTGACTTGAGAGAAAACTTATTAAAAATTATTTGATTGAAAGAGTGGAAAAAATGTAAACTATTTCGGTTATATAAAGAAAGAGCTAATGGATCGGATATACAACAACTCTAAATAATTGTTAACTCTTCAATCAACTTCAATTAGTAAAAAAAATACTAAAAGAGAAAAAGAAAGAGAGCAACAAAACTTATATTTTTCTATATTACTAAACCCAACAATATTACATAAACTTGTAATAAATAGGATTAAATAATTTTAAATATGTTGTCGCTGATGAGAATACCCACATATAAATGTCCCATATTAGAAAAAGAGGAGAAAGAAAACTAATATATAAGCCTAGTGGGTTATTCCACCTATAACTAATTAGATTTAGAATTGAACATCACTTAAGCTTGTGTTTGGTCTAACTTTCTTTTTTGTGTGGGCTTATAGAAGCTTGTAGCAAATTTAACATAGTATCAGAACTGAAGATCTTGGCTTACTGTTTGAGAAGGGTTTGAAGTCTGCATAGAGCACGTGACTCAGCAGTATTATTTGCTATAGGAGGGGGCCTATTTCATCTCAATCAGAAGTCCAGCCTTGAAGATGGTTGTTTACGTGCCTCTCTTTATTACCCAAGTAAAAAGGGGCTTACATGTGAAGGGGAGTGTTTAGAATTGAAGAAAGAGAAAAAAAAGACTAACATATAAGCCTAGCGAGCTACTCCACCAATAATCAATTAGTTTTATAATGAAACTTCACTTAAGCTTGTTAGTGGTTTAACTTTTCTCTTCATGTGGACCTATAAGTTCATTGCAAATTTAACAGTCACATTGACCAATCGAATTATATGTTAATAATTTTCAAAATTGTAATTAATTTTTTTACAGTCTATAAAAATAATATTAAGTAATTACTTTGAATTAATAATTATCTTTAATTGTTGAGATGAATTTTAAAAAATCAAAGCATCTTAAAGAAAATAATTTACTCTAAACACATCTTATGCAGCACACAGACGAGTAGCTATAAGCTTATCAAGAAATTAACAAAGGAAAGTCATAGCATACAAATATGAGGTTGCCATCTTCCTGGGATAGCCCATTGACCAAAGTTATGGTTGTTGCATTTTCCACTATATTCTTATAGGATGGATTGAAGTAAAACAGGAAATCGCTTGCTTGTTTTAGTTACTAAAAGCCCGTTAGGTATCTCATGCGAAGTAGCCAGTGTCATGGACATTTGGCATCTCCTTACATATAGAAGTAATTCTTTGGAAAAGGATCCCCACCCCTCATTTCCTAACTTTAGGTTACACATAATCTAATGTATTGTTTTGTTTTCGAGTTTTGGCATTGGGGACAAGGTAACCCACCAGGTAAAATTTAATAAGCCCTTGCGAAAAAAAAACAGAACCTAATTTTGAAGTTTCATAAATTGTCTGCCAATACCTTGGTGGGAGAAAATGTAAGCGTCCACCTCGTTCGAAGTAAAGCAAAGTTAAAAACTACTAATTATATTCCTCCACCCTCGTCAAAGTTTTGGAACATACATTTGTACTTTAAAGGAAAAGGTACATATACTTTCATGATGCCTTGTCGGCCATGATTTCACCATCACAAAGAAATAATCAACATGCTTTGCAAATTCCAATTGTTATTATTATTTGAATAAAGCAATCGTAGTATATGAATTCCCTTAACCGTTCAGGAACAATCTGCCTTCAATACTAATCAAAACATACCTAGTAGTAATTGCATTTCAGTCACATATAAGAAGCTATGCTTTCCTCAACTAACTTCAGGATATTCGACATCAACTACATAATGAGGTCTATGATACCTGTTTTCAGATTAGAGGCTCAGAATCAAGCGATTATAATAGCAAGAATTTGCATTACTTTGTTTCTACTTGGTACTTAATTTCTGCTCAGTGCATTCATTATTCACTAATCACTATTGGTACATCATGTAAAAGAAAGATTTTAAGGCTGTTTTGAGTAATGGGTAGTGCGGATATAGCACTAACAATTAATTAAGTTTGTGAGTGCTTCGGTTGATATCCTTCAATCTTCCAAAAGGATCTTATTTGGATCTTAATGTTTGCATTAATCTTAACACATTACACTCTAACATTTTAAGATGTTTAAATTGAATTGACAGAACTTTTAATCATGTTAATGATATATTAAGTGTCATGTCAATCCTTATATAATATTTTTATCTTTATTATTTATAAGACTCGTAATATTACATAAAAGTCCCATGATTATGTAGATCTTATTTACTTAAGATTAATAATTTATAATTAAATAAATTTACCTTTAATTAAACATATAATTCGATCAATCTCAAATAACTTAAAATTCATAAAATCACTAAATCTCCTTCACAAAATTTCTATTCGTATGTTTTGTATTTATCCTCCGCCTGCCCTCATACATTACATAAAGTTACATAACTCTGTAGATCTTAGTGTTGGCATTTTGATGATTGCCAACAAGTAAACATCGTCAATACCTCCTTGGAAGCTATTTGTGTATCCACATTTCGGGCTTAGCGCTTTGCGTGGGAACATGGCGTAGAAATTAGTCTTGTTAAAGCTCGAATCTCTTGGGTTAGTTCTTGTTAAGATTGTATTGAGTAGATCTCCATGCCATTGAGATTCGGAACTTTTGGTAGGGTTGGAGCACCCTTTTCCTATTAAGATCAAGGTTTTGAAACTCGGATTGAACGTCGAACTGGAAGTCTTACTGGTCACCAGTTCGATCGGTTCGACCAGTAAGACCTCCGGTTCGACTACCGATCGAATCGGTATGACATCATAATTACGCAATAATTATATATAATATTAGTAATATTAAAAAAATAAAAAATATATACCAAATAATATAAATTTTTATAATTCTGTTAGATTTCTAGAGAAAAGATGAGTTTTACTTTTGAAATAATAAAAAAATACATCAACATTTTAGAAAGAAAAAAAGCAAAATAAAAAAATAAAAAAATTCATTGAACCAGTGGCCAACCAGTTCGACCAGTCCCGGTTTAACAGGTTCTTACCGGTTCGCACTGGTTCAACTGAAGACTGATTTTTATGGGTCATTTGGACCAGATAGTCGTCCGGTCACCGATCGAACCGGCTGGTCCGGTCCAAGTTTCAAAACAGAGGTTAAGATGTTCCAACCCTGTGCGACTTAATCTGATCTACATATTTGTGTAAACCCCGTACAAATATGTGGATAAGATTTAATGGAACAAGATAGGAACTATTTAAATGGAACAAAGGATCTAATCTACTCTTGGTGTCATTGACATTAATGAGTTGGGATGAAAAGATGATAAATATTGAGGAATTTGAAAAAGGAATTTAGGAATTTTAGAAATTTTGAGTTATCTAGAGTTAATCTAATTACGTGTTTAATTAATAGGTTTAATTATAAATTATTAATTTTAATTAAGTGGCAATGAAAATCTTTTATAAACTACAAAAATAAAAATTTAGTATTTAATTAATAGATTATTAATTTTATTAAGCGTTCCTTCATAAAATTCTTTTTAAATAGAATCTTACTTATATTTTATTATAAATATTTAACAACAATAACAACATATAGTAAAAATCCCACTTACGCAGAGTTTGAGAAGGTTTAGTATTATGCAGTCTTATTTGGAACTAGTAGAGAAGTTATTTCTAAATGACCTATATGAAGATAAAGGGGACTTTATTATAAATATTAACATTAAAAAATATTTTGTTGTTGTACTTATTTCATTACGTTATAGTAACAAATAAAATTTCCCTACAAGCTTTCACAGTATTGATTATTTTATGAGATTTATTAAATCTGCTCTTTTATTTCACTTGGAAGCGGTGTGAGAAATCTTTATACAAACGGGAATAAGATCGTAAAGATATTAAAAAATGTGAAAGAACGAAACAGAGCAAATGTTATAGTAGTGCTCTAAAGGCAATAACCTTTAACACTTTTATACAAACTTTATTTTAATTAATAAAGTGAAAGGAAATTTTTCATTAATTTGATGTTCGTTTATTTATAAATTGATGTCGATCTTAAATCGAATTAATGAACTCCATGATATAAAACATAGCATGAAGGAAATCATAATGAGATGATGATAATGAGATTTCTATCGTATGCAATTATGTTAGTATCTAAATTATCCCAAATTATAGGATTAATAAGACAGGACATTATTAATTTGGATAGACTAGCACATGTTATACTCCTTGATTTGATCAAGCAGTAAATCTCACAAACTGTAAGCATGAGATGTTTAGAGTTAACATGTGGATGCTTACTAAGAGTAGTAAGTACATTGGATGCTATGAGATTATCATATGGATGATCTATCAAATATCAATGATTAATCTCATAATAGCAATGGTGCAAATATCCTTAGACTTGAGGTACTCAAGGATATCTTGGATACTGATCCTGTGCTTTGACATCATTCTTTATTGCCTCAAGACGAGATTGCTTATAGGGTGATAATTGGGTACAACTATCAGTATTCAAAGGTAAGTGGGTAGCCAATAAAGGATTCCCCACTCCTCCTAGAAGGAGATGATACCCACGACCTCTTGTCAGGGTCATTACTCGAGAGTCTCTGCCCAGAGTAAATATGTGTCATGAAGAGAGTCTTTGATGACACATAGAGTAGTGAGATCCCCAGAATAAGAACTAACATCACTTGGACTAGATGTGACATAGTCAGTCTAGTGGGAGTTAACACATAGCCCATACTCCAAACCAAGTGGGGTTAGAATGGTAAAGGGACGAATTGCAGGGTAATTGTCTGTGGAAAGGTTCATAGGTCTGATAATTAACTATCGAAGAGTTCGTGTGTTAATCCACTTATATTCCAATAAATTGGCATCATGAAACCCTTCATGATTTGCTTGAATTAATAGTTAATTCAAGTGCCCAAAATAACTAGGAAACGAAGGGTCACATGTATAAAAGATCAGATGAAAAACAAAGTGTGTATGACTATTTTAAGCAGGCCACGATCGTGACCGAAAGGAGCCGAAGGAACGACAGATGATGCATAAGTGAGTTCTTCACTTATGTACATTAGGTCTTTCAATCAAAAACACACTCTATTGAGAGGATAAGGAGTCCAGAAGAGTTCTGAGGTTAGAGAGAAGTAATCTTGAGGTTTGTTCATGAAATTTATGCAATTGTTGTATGAATTTAATTACATATAACTCATTCTTGATCTAACTCTCCATTAGAGCATCTACTTGAACTCATCTAGTTTGTGTTAGTAGTGTGCCTAGGTCAATGGACATATGTGACTTTTGTACTAACATTATAACTTATTAATAATATATTATGAGGTATTCTTTTATATATGCATGTATATCGTTTATGTAATGTGATTTACGTTCCATGAATAGTATTAGGCTTATGTCATCAAGTATGTGACTTGATAGTAAAACTATAAGCATTATAATACTATTCTAAACTGTCCTTGGTCGATCGTTATTGGTGGAACAATAATGAATTAAGGCTAGTATATGTTCTGATTGATGATCACATTTTTCTGATCATAGATATTAGTTATCAAATCAGAAACATAGATATATGTTAGACAACATGTATTGGATCGAACCATAAAGAGAACACTACAAGGTTTCATGTCATTAGTGATTCTCAATATGGTTTGACTTTAATCCTCTAACCTGAAGTCATCATGGTTCCCTACATGAGGAATTTAGTGTTTTGACATTAGACTAAGTTATTTTTAACCGAATAACAAGTAGTCTTATGTTATACATTAAATAAATCATGCGGAAGATGTGAATGACGTAGATAAGATTTGTATCTCTCTTAAATGAGAAAGATATCATTTGGGCCTCTTGACAAGTATGACTGAAGAAATGCATGACCGCGCTCAAATGAATTGATGAGGAGTCATCAATGTTATTTGTTATAATCAGTCAACTTGGGGATAAAAAAACTATGATTAATCATGTTGGGCCCCGAATGTTTTTTAGTTAAGCACGATTTAGATGATTATGAGCTTTGCAGAGATGAAATGTTTTTGGGAGTAATTTTTATTTATTTATGTCTATGTTAGTGGAATTTATTTTATGGGTTAGTTGAATTAAAGGTGGAAAAAATGCATAAGGGGGTATTTTGGGTAGTTTACTTAAGGTTAAAAGCATCAAGGCATTAAAGGAAGGTCAAGGTGGACTTTTTTCATTCATTAAGGGTAAAATGGGAAAGGAAAGGTGTTGTCTTGTGCTTAAGAAGAAGAAAAACGTGGAATAGGTGAAGGAAGAAGTAAAATACTAAAATC
>JANZLH020000143.1:412480-423001 GCA_026770325.2 Erythroxylum fimbriatum
TTTACTTGTGATTTTGTTTTCTTTTAAATTACAAAGTCATAGTAATTCTGATTAAACGAGTGTTGTTTAGAAGGAAGAGTAAAACGAAAAAAATATATACACAATTCAACCCCCCTTCTTGTGTGTTGATTAATGTTGTACTAACTTGTGATTAACTTCAATAACAATTCACTCCAATTAAATTTTCAAGTACAAAAGCCACATTTTTCACAACAAAATCACATTTAGGCAAATATACCGGGAAATGTCATGAATGCATGTACAGTCATTTTCACGTGCAAATTTTACTATTCACGGGTAAGGGTACGCATGAATATTTTAAAACAATCCTAAACACTCTCAGCCATTTCCAAATTACTATTCTACCCTTCCCATCGGGGGTGGAATGTTACAGATTGAGATTGTTTTACCATCTCTAATTTGGACTTCATCAAGGCCTTCATACTTATGTTGTGATGTAATAATTTTAATATTAGTTATAAGATAACGCATTGTCCCAATATCTATGATTTATTGATGTTTCAATAAGGGGTTGGATGTAGCCAAATTGGCATTCGACCTAAAAGTTTATGGTTGTTGTTGATTAAACCTTATACTTGAACATTGTTTGGCTTAATGAATATAGCCACCATAAGTAAGATATATCCAAGTTGAGAAATTAGTTGATGATCTTTGTGAACCAGCAACTCCTTGATGAGAATATTGTGTAAAAAGACCACCATTAAAATGGATTGAATAGGTATTTCATCCCTAACCATGATTTCTACTACCATGACTTCTACTTGTAGAATTTTGTTATGTACCACTGAAATTAGAAGACAAAGATTGTTGATTATTAGCCTGTTGGTTGTATGACTTCCGTTAATGATACATCGTTAAATAAATTTTCTTTTTTACTTAATAGTAATCCAAACTTGTGGTTACTTATTAGAGAACGTGTTCACTGATCTAATCCGACATAAGAAATTCATTTGGAACATTACTTATATGTCTATAGAAATTCTCATACTGATGAGTGTATAACTCATTATTTAACTTGAGGTCTCCAAAGTTAACTTGTATAGGAATTGCTATATTTTGATACTATTTATTTATGATCTATTCAAACCATAGGTCATTCAACCAGTAGTCATGAACTATATGGAGGTAGTTGTGTGATCAAGATATGATTCCTCACTCTAAAGTAATTAGAAAAAATGTTCCATTGTTTTAGATTAGTATTGGTTTGGAAAATCTTTGGCTAAGATGAAATGATGCTTTATAAATAGTTTACAAATGTCATTAATTGAATTAATAGCTAATGGTGGAGAACTAATATGATTGGATTAAAAAATAGTAGAAATTAATTCCATGCTTTATATAATCGAAACATTGTATAATAAAATAATTAAATTATAAGAAAAAATCATGCACAGAAAGGGTAGTTAAAACCACTTTGATATTCTTAAATATTTGGTTGGCCATGATGCGTTAGTAGACGCTAATCTTGATCTATGATTATAAATTGTTTAATTAGATAATTAAAGATAAATTAAAAGCAATTTTAGTATATCTAATTCTAAATTATGAATTAGAATTATAATTTATAATCATTGTCAGCATATTTGAGAACCTAATGAGTCAGATATAAAGAATAGGTTGAAGAGAGTAAAGATATTTTCAATCAAGTTGGACTTAATTGTAAAGTTTGAGAAATTTTATGATTAAATATAAGATATTTAATAAGGATCAATATGAAATATTTTATTTTATTTGGGCATAGTTGATATTTAATTAGAATTATTTGTAATTCTTAAATTGCTAAAATGATTAAAACTCATTATAAATAGACTTAAGCTCTAGTAGAGCTAGTACTTCTTGCTTAACCCTCTATATAAGAGTTACATAGTTTTCTCAACATGTTTTATGGATACCGTTAGAGGTCGAAAACTTGAGCGGTTAAGGTGGTTAAGATAGATTAGTTTTGAAAACGGTTCGATGAATACGACCAGAAAAGATCAAGTTTTGAAATAAGGTACAAATTAAGATTTATGTTTTATTATGATTTAATTGTTAATTATTTTATAGAATTAAAGTAATCTTAGTTTTCAGGAAATCAAAATACAAAAAAAATCATAATTATTCCACTGCGGTCAAGATCTAATCCTATGCTGATTTGCCAAAAGTAAGATAACTTGTTGAGTGAGTAGACATTCTAACCTTAACTTTCAACAAGTTATTAAGCAAATTGTAACGGGTGCAGTATATATAGGGGCATTGGAGTGTATGAAAAGAAACCTAGATAGGTGAAAAGAAGGATTCTATCATATTATTTCTTTTGTGCAATGCTATTCTTTTGGAAGAAGATATTTAGGTGGTCGGTACCAAGATTTAGCAAGTTCCTGAATCTAGAATCTTAACACCACCTAATTAACTAATTCATTATTTGTTGTTCTTGCTTAGTTTCCGGTGCCTCATGAAACTTTAAAAAAAAAAGATGGAACTAATCAGTCTTAAGGAACAAGTCACTGGAAACTCTTCTATCATCGAGCTTTGAAGCACACTTAATGTCTGGTTTTGCTTGTTTTTGGCAGAGTGGTTAAGCACCTATTCTAATGCTGATCAGTACTTGAAATGATTCACATTCTTGGAGTCCGGACAAGGGCTACTCTTCAGGCGGGTTTGGGATCTTGGACCTCTACGCTAGCTTTGTTATCCTCGTTAAGTGAAACGTAATTGACTATGAGTCAAATTGCTTTGCAAATATTTCTGAAGTTGGCATTAATCCCCATTTTCACACTTTCCACCTCCTCCCTTGAATTGCAGGAAATCTTATATTATTTCCACGAATTTTGGTACTTGATAACTCCATCAATCCTATTACATAAAATGCATAGCAGGCTTTTCTCTTACCATGCAGGATAATGCCATAACTCCTAGGTACCGAATATATAATAATCTTACGGGCAAGGACTTATATAATGGTCTGGTCATGGTGACAATTGCAGTCGTAATTTCATTGTTGCAGATGTTGTTTAACGAGTCACAAACCACGAAGTGTGGATCTTTTAAAGAAATTATAGGTCAAAAGCATTGCAAATCTGAGGTGTATCATTTCAATGGGCTAAATAAATTTAACGATATTTAAACCTTTGCCACTTATTCACATATTTAATTTTTTTATTCTTAGAATAGAGTTTCACAAGACAGTGAATTTAAGTCCTTACTCAAATATCTGCTCTAGCCTCAAAACTGATATAAATTGTGTCACAGAATTGGTAATTAATGACCTACTGAGAACTGAGACGAACACTTGCTGCTGCCTACATAGACTACATTTATATGTATATCTACACGAGCATATATAATACATAGACCGAGAGGAGCATGCGCTATTGTTTATTGTCTGATGTCTCATGGAATTTTTTTTTTTTTTTTAAAGTTGTAATCGTCTTCCTCGTTGTTGTCAGGCTGGCACTTGTTGTCCTCAAACAATACATCCCAATGCAGCCTAACCCTAACCCTAACCCTAATCTTAAAAGAGTTTTAATGTAAGAAAACAAGGCCTTCTAAAAATACATTTGCCTTTCCATCAGCGTTTCGAGGCGACACGAGCACTTTCCCGGCGTTTCCTCCCACCTCCTGGAAATTCTCAAAATTTTCTCTGGATTTTCGTGACATCATTTGCCCCAAAATGCCCTTATATTCCCTTTATATTTTCAGCCAGATCCCACCGCCTTCTTGTACATGTTGATGATGACATGAATCACCATGCCATACCTATCTATGGATCAGTATATTGAGTTCTGGACACCAATTGAAGAGTATATTATATCAAAGCAACCCAGCAATACAAATGCCGAATGCCTTTTCATTTTTGACACAACATTATCATCTTAAATTCTTTACTAGAAAGTCCTTGAACTTTGCAAGCTTTTTTGTTTTTCTTTGTTCCAACTTTGTGGTTATTGAGTCCGAAGGCCAATATATTAGAACAAATGCTGGTCTTTTGATTTGAAGGAATTCAGCCAAGATCTGCTAGAAGCTATGTAATGTTTTAGCCGTATTACAAGCGAGGGCGTTAAATATATTTATGAAAGTTCAAGGGTTTCGGAACATAGCTAATGTTGTGATCGCTGGGTGCCACTACCCCTTTCTACATCAATACTTAAGGAGTAAGGACTATTTAAGAGAAATGACGGTGGTAGTGGTTGGTAGCTAGCTGTTGATATTGGTCATGGAATGGTCAAAGTTGGTTCCAAATACAGTGATTATTTGTGCAAGAAAAGCAAAGCATGCAAATCGGATAATTGGCTGGTCTGGCTGCTACTTTTCAAAAAACCTAAAAGTCGATAAACACCTGCCATGTGTCGGTCACAATCCTCTGCATTTGGCCGCAATATCTGAAACGACGCGGGCTCTCTGGATTAAATGTGCTTACCGCAACTTACCGGTGACTTAATTGCTTCTCATCTTCACACTTTCCAAGATAGAAGATAGATTCTCGTTTAACCACTTACAGACTTTGTTTGCAAGACAATTTTTCTGCTTCCTCTTTGTTCGTCTCACTTCTTTGCTTGTGGATATTTCTGACAAGAAACGATCAATTTTTTCTTTGCAAAGTTCATCTCTGTACTTTAATTTTCATTCTTTGCATGTGTTTTCACAAACCCTTTTCCCTTCCTATTTTTTCTCTTTAGTGTTTTACTGTCATGGAGATCATATAGAGTTGAATAAGGTTGAAAGAGATACTTACATGGAAGATAAGCGAGAGATGTGGGCCTTGCTTCCTTATTGTGGAGCACTTCAGTCAACTATCTAAGCCTTATATATATGTGTGTTACAAGAATTTTGGGGAGTGTCAGTGTTCCTTTCAACAACAATGTTGAATTCGTAGGCTTTCTTTTTTATTTTCAATATTTAACTTTCCTTTGGTTTACCACTCTGTGTTCAGATTCTTAGCTTTATTATCGTTGTTGTTGTTTTGTGTAGAATATTAGTCTGAAACCTGAAACTCTGAAATGTTCAGCTTCTAAATGATGGAAAAGTAATCCTTTGACTGTCCTAGAAAACCAAACTATGAGAGCTTTCAACTTCATAAATATTATTCGTGCTGTCAGATATCTCTGTCTCTTAATATTTAATATACATGTGTTGTATGTGAGCTTATGTATGCATCTGATGGGCATGGTAACATGTAGACTATAAGGTAGAAAAGATAACAAGTTTAGTTGCAAAAGTATAAATTTACGTAAATATGCTTAATGCTTCTATTAATATATTTAATTTGACTTGGTTTTGAGTTCATCAAAAGATTCAAAACAGTAGATACACAGTAGATATACAGTGTACAATGTACCTTTACGATTAGCTTTATGTATAGAAGTGTGCGTGAGGTTGATGGCTAGAGTAATGGAGTTTGATGTATTCTCTATAAATCTGGCTTAAGATATAGAAATCGATAAGCGCAAATGGAATTGAAATGCCTCCTCAGGAATGAGAAATTTAGCTTTTGACGGGGCACGAATATCAACTAAGTGGTCAACAGATTTCTACTTGGGGAACCAAACAAAATCCTTTAGAAAGTTTATGTGATTTGCTCAGTCACCAAATTTAAAAAATCAACAAGACAAGGGTAATTCTTACTCTTCCCTCCATTACTTCAAATATTTAATATGTCGGATTTTGATCTTAAAATATAGCAGACCCGTACTCATGCATCTTCAACACATGCAGGGACTCGGGGATCTACAAATTTGGTCATTTAGGCGATGGGAGATCTTCTATGGCTTGTGGATTTGATAAGCTCATGCATCATATCTTAGTTTCTTGAAGATGGGAGAGAGAAAGAGAGAAGAGTAACTTTACGTAGGGTTAGACAAAGAGATGATTTGCAGAGTGTGGGAATGCCGGGCTTTGGGGAGTCATATATTGCATTGAACGAGGACGAGAGTTCCAATGAATCAAGTGGGGCTTCAAGAGAGATAGAGGGGGTGGAATAGGGCTTGGCATTAGTTGGAATTTTCCAGTTGGATTTGTGGCTTTGTCCCAATACCAAGTCTGAAGACCGCTAAACTAATAGTTTAATATGACGCGCTCGTGTTCGTATATAGTACTTATGTAGATGGATATAAATGGGTATGTTAATGTGAGATATTATAATTAGTATGATGGTGAATTGGCTTCAAGTGTTGGAAAATGGTGCTCATAAGGAGCTACTTCTACTTGGTTGATTTGTGTGTCAGTGTCTGTGTGGGTGAGAGGGTGAGACTGTGAGAGTCTATTTTAAGATGTCTTCCTTTCTTAAAGCTCTCTCTTTTGCATTCTCTCTACCTTGACTCTCCTCTCTCAAGCCTACGAAAACAAGATTTCAACTTAGGTCAAACTTTGAGAGCGCGTTGAGAGAAAGGAGTGTTTTGAGTTAAAGTATTTCAGGCCAACCCTAGCCACCTGTAAATACTATGAAGATTCTTTTTGTGCTTGCTTGCTAATTAATTGCTTTGGCTTGACTACCCTTTTTATCACTTCTTTCCTCAGTTGCTTAATCCTTAACTCTTGCTTGTTTTGTATTACATGCAGGTAACAATCTTCACCTTTTGAAGGTCGGCTAAGATACAACTATTCAGGATCCATGAATTCAAACAACTGGCTTACGTTTCCTCTTTCTCCAAACAATTCTTCCTTGCCAACCCATATGCAAACACCTCATTCTCATCAATTTTCTCTGGGCTTGGTTAATGACAATATGGACAATCCCTTCCAGAATCAAGGTACATCTTCCTTGTCCATTTAATCTCTTCGTCTCTCGGTCTGACCAATATTTCCTTTTCGTTCTCTTTTTTGCTCTATTTATTTAGAATGGAGCCTTGTTAACACTCACGGCAGCAGTGAAGTTCCCAAAGTAGCAGATTTTCTTGGTGTGAGCAAATCCGAGAATCAATCAGATCTTGTGGCCTTCAACGAAATTCAGGCAAATGATTCTGACTATATGTTCTCCAGCAATAGCCTGGTGCCTGCCCACAATAGTGTAGTAGCCGCTTCTAACAACTATGAATTTCAAGAAAATGCCAGCAGTCTGCAGTCACTGACACTGTCTATGGGTAGTGCAAGTGGGAAGGGTTCTACATGTGAAACCAGTGGGGATAACAGTACAAACACAGTTGAAGCTGCTGCACCGAGAAGGACCTTGGACACATTCGGGCAAAGAACATCCATATATCGTGGTGTAACAAGGTGTACATGAAGAATCACTACTTTTTCATACGTGTATTTGTTTCATTGTCCACTTCACAGCAATGAAACTTAATGCATCCTCATTGAGTTTTTAAGTTGAACCTGCAGGCATCGGTGGACAGGAAGGTATGAAGCTCATCTATGGGATAATAGCTGTAGAAGAGAAGGACAGTCCAGGAAAGGAAGACAAGGTACATATGTTATAGGTCGTTCCTGTTAGAGTTGCGGGGTTTCGGCGAACTTTACCGTTATCAGTTAGCATCGAAGTTTAATCATTACTAACTCTTTACTTTTTCATTTTTTGGTTATGGATTGACATGGTCCTAAAACTTCTTGCAGTTTATTTAGGTGAGCAGTTTCATTCTTATAGTTCGTCATTTCTTTCTCTTCTTCTCACTTTAATTTAAATAATGAACTCATGAGTTTGTTAACTATTATATGAGCAGGTGGCTATGACAAAGAAGAAAAAGCTGCTAGGGCTTACGATCTGGCTGCACTCAAGTATTGGGGAATATCCACCACTACGAATTTTCCGGTAAGTTTTGTTGGTTCTAAAACTGCATACGAAGCAGCATAGGCATTAGGTTCTGCTAGTGACCTAAAACTTGTCTCTGACTTTTCTCAAAAAACTTGTCTCTGACTTTCTCAGATCAGTAACTATGAGAAGGAGCTGGAGGAGATGAAGCACATGACCAGACAAGAATTTGTGGCTGCCATTAGAAGGTACATAAATCATTTTAGGTCATAATACAAGTTAGTGCAACTAGACCGAAGTAGTTCTAATTGAAGTAACTTGTATATTCAGAATGATATTAATCCTTAGTAATTTTCAGAATTTATTCATGGGATAATTAATGTATTCCTTAATGATAAATTACAGGAAGAGTAGTGGCTTCTCCAGAGGTGCATCCATGTATCGCGGAGTTACAAGGTACATATCTTGCATGGATAGCTCCATATATTCCCAGCCTTACTCTATCTCTCTCTCGCTCTCTTGTGTTCTCTCTTTCCAAGTCTCAAAGTAATTAACGTTGAACAGGCATCACCAACATGGAAGATGGCAAGCAAGAATTGGTAGAGTTGCAGGGAATAAAGACCTCTACTTGGGAACTTTTAGTAAGTCATTTGCTCTTCATGCACACGTCCGTATTCCTTCAAAATAACTAGAAATATAAGAAACTGTCTTGGCATCCTCGTTAAGAACTCTCTTTCTGCGTGGAGGTATATAGACTTTACAAGAAATTCTATTCTTGGTATTGCTCCGATTGCTAACACGATGTCTATGGAATCATTTAAGGCACGGAAGAGGAGGCTGCCGAAGCTTATGACATAGCAGCTATAAAGTTTAGAGGGCTTAATGCAGTGACCAACTTCGACATGAGCCGATATGATGTGAAGGCAATTCTTGAGAGCAATACTTTGCCGATTGGAGGGGGGGCTGCTAAACGACTCAAGGAGGCGCAAGCAATGGAATCGTCGAGAAAACGAGAAGAAATGATAGCTCTTGGTTCAAGTTTCCAGTACGGAGGTTCTAGTTCTAGCAGGCTACAAGCATATTCTCTCATGCAGTCGTCATTTGATCAACCACAGCCATTACTCACTCTTCAAAACCATGACATTTCTCAGTACCACCAAGATGCCTCCTTTCAGCAAAATTATCTTCAGACACAGCTTCATTTACACCAGCAATCTGGTTCTTACCTACACCAATCGAGTCAAAGCCCTCAGTTTTACAATAGTTACATCCAAAATAACCCGGCTTTGCTTCATGGACTGTTGAACATGAGCTCTTCTTCATCAATTGTAGACAACAATGGCAGTTCTTGTGGCAGTTATAATGGAGGTTATTTGGGAAACGGACTTGGGATTGCCTCGAATTCTACAGGATCTACTGCAGTAGGATCTGCGGAGGAGCTTGCACTGGTTAAGGTGGATTATGATATGCCTTCTGGTGGTTACGGGAACTGGTCTGGAGATTCAGTTCAGGGGTCAAATCCTGGTGTTTTTACAATGTGGAATGACTGACCATGAGATTGTCAGAAGAATGGAACCAAAATGTTATGTCAAGAAGTGCATGTTGATGTTTTATAAAGCATCAGCATATCAGATAACATCAAGAGGTAGGCCTGCTAATAAGTCGAGGCCCTTCTTAAACCAATTTTATTAGGTCAATTGCTTTTCTTCTTTTTTTTTTGGAATTTTTCTTTCACTAGTTTATTTTTCCTGGGGAATTGAAAGACGATTGTGGGGAAAATCACAGTGGTGATGGTAATCTGGCGTAGGGAGTAGGGACTACAGCGTTGAATGGAGATGAACTGATGATCAACCCTAAATGAGATTAAAATCTCTCCTATGTATCAGCGGGTGCAAGTAAGACCCAAAATTTTGTATGCAAAAAATCCATCCCCAAGTTTTTAGGAAACGATCTTTATCAAAAAAAGATGATATCTACTATTTGGTTTCTTATACTCTATTAGTGTCAAACACAATCATATATATATATATACACACACACACTTTATCACCGATAAATCTATAATTTAGATGTCTTCTTCTTCACTTATTACAGTAATATATATTAATATTCGATAAAGTAATAACTTTTATTATATATTTATTTTTGTATTTCCAACATGAGTTAATATACTAAAATAATTCTCAATTAAGCAACATGTCTATTAATTAAAAATTTTATATAGTTTTAGTATTATTAATTTATATAATTTTTTCTACATTTACTAACTAGTATATTCTTTTACTACTTTATATGTGAGTCTAACTAGATTCTTATTTAATTATCACTTAACAAGTTTTTTTTTTTTTGAAATCTCACTTAACAAGTTCATAATCATCAAATTTCACTCAAAGAACAACAATTATAAGTTTAAATAATCCTTAATTACTAATAATATAAAAAAATGTTGACTTCAAAAGGAAATGAGCCAATTTAAGGAGTCATTCAATTCTAGTTTCCTTTTTTCATTGTAAGTTTTAATTTTTAGTAATAAAAACTAAAATAAGAACATGTTTAATTGAAATTTGTGATAAAAATTTGAAAATGAAAATTTGTTTGGTTTCATTATTTTATGTTTTAATTTTAATATAATTTTATATGTTAATATTAAATTTATTTTTTAACGTATTTAATTTTATTCTTACATTAACTAGTTATCATAATTATTAAAATAAAAATATTTTATATAATTATTTTTTTGTAACATTCATCTCATTTTACACTACAAGAAAAATTAGTTTCAGCAACTATTAGTAATGGTTGTTAAAAGTAAGAAAATGGTCGTTAAAAGTTAT
>JANZLH020000143.1:445345-457275 GCA_026770325.2 Erythroxylum fimbriatum
GTATTTTGATTTATAAATAAAGTTTGTTCAATGATTTACTTTGCTTAGTAATGAGAATGTGGATTTGAGGATTTCCTTTTTGAGTATAATTATGTCATTTTATAAGTTGAGTATGATGGTTGTGAAAAGGGGATTTTGTGTATGCATATGATTCTTTATTGAGATTGCGAATTGTTGTTCGTTTTAGAAGAGGATGTTAGCGATTGGAAAGGTTTTATGGGGTGAACCATTTGTAGAGAGATTTAAGAGTACAATGACAAGTATTTTAGTTGTTGAATTGATATGAAGAGGTATTGCATTTTGCAAGTTTTCATAGGTATAAAAATTGTGTTACCAACTCCAGGGAAAAATCTGGATTAATATAGGCTAATTTGGACAAAGTGATATTCATAAAAGTTGTAGATTGTCCTCTTAGCTTTCCGACGCTATAAAGTATGCAAATTTTGGGTATCGGAGTTGAGAGATATGAGCATTATAAGTGATGATGTTGCATAGGAGGTATAAACATGATAGCTATGGAGAATGATGAGAATTTGTGTATGTTATGAGTTGTTTGAGTAGAGGTTTGAGAGTTTAATGCATTATAATTGATAATTGAATGTTTAGGGGGTGATATTACATCAGAATAGGTAGAAATTGGGAAGAATGTGTGTGATGAATCCTTTGGAGATGAGATTCAATGATGGTTGATGTTGTTCAATGGATTTGTAGTGGTTTTTATGGTGTTGGAGAAGAATATGAGGTAAGAGAATGTTAGGAGGGGTTTAGGAACCTTTAAAGGGGGCTTGGAGGGTGAAAAATTGGTGACACCCGAAGGTTATACGGTCTGGCCGTGTGAATTTACACAGGCCGTGTAATTCTGGGCTTAGGGGACACATTTTACCTGAAGGTTACACGGTCCGTGTGTTTTGACCCAAAAAATGACAAAATTTGAATTTTTGGTCTTCATGAAAGTTTTAGCCCTAAATGTCTACTTTCTAACCGTCTAAAAACAAAGTCAATCCGACATCTATAGTGAAAGTTATGGCATTTACGCCAAAGTATGTTCAATATAAGTGAGGATATGAACATGTCGGATTCTTTCGGTCATAACTTCCTCATCCGACCTCAAAATGAAGTAATTCTTAGACCAATAGATTCCTAAGACATGTATCTTTCTATACATAATAAGTTTGTACCATTTGGAGTTGATTCAAGAGAGTTTGCATTAGAACAAGTGAGGGT
This sequence comes from Erythroxylum fimbriatum, assembly GCA_026770325.2. Lineage (NCBI taxonomy): Eukaryota > Viridiplantae > Streptophyta > Magnoliopsida > Malpighiales > Erythroxylaceae > Erythroxylum > Erythroxylum fimbriatum. Next base: position 446,570 of record JANZLH020000143.1, read on the forward strand.
CCGGGTTGAAGAGCATAATTGGAGTATGTGCACACTTAGGCTTTTTAAGTATATCTTGAGTTATAGAGCTCCAATTGAAGTGATTCTTGCTTCAAAACAAACTAGAGACTTAGAGTTATGATTTCTTTGAAGAAGTCAAATTGAAATTCTGGTTTTACGATTTCCAAATTCTGCTCACAAATAGGAGAAATGAGTTTGAGTATGGTGATTAATCGGTATGGGCACACCATTAAGCTTATTGTGAAAATTTTTGGGAGGTTATGAGAATATGAATAAAGGTGAACCGATGATGGTTAATGAGGGTTAGTTGAAGTAACCCTATAGGGTGTTTTGTGCAAGTCTTATGGTTATGATTTCTGGATCGATCGTTGGGCTTCGGAAACGGGGCCCAACACTTGTCCTTGGGAATTGCTCCTCCGAGATATAGTTTGCAACGATGCCTGTTGACCTTAAAAGTTTCCTTGTTAGCATTGTCCATTTAAGGGCTCCATGATCAAAAATGTGAATGACCGTAAAAGGTCCACTCCATCGAGATTTTAACTTCCTTAGAAATAGCCTTAACCTTGAATTATATAGCAGAATTGCATCTCCTACTTTAAATTCCTTTTGTTTAAGATGAGAATCATGACATTTTTTTTACCTTTTCCTTATAGAGTTTGGCATTTTTGTATGCATTATAACGAAACTCTTCAAGTTCATCTAGTTACAAAAGTCGCTTTTTTCCTGCTTGCTTCCAATCAAAATTTAATGCTTTTATCTCCCAATCTGCTTGATGTTCTAGTTTGACTGGAAAATTTCATGCTTTTCTGTATACAAAACTATAAGGAGTTATTCTGATAGGTGTTTTGAAAGTAGTCCTATAAGCCCATAAGGCATCGTCTAGCTTTATTGCCCAATCCTTCCTGGAGTTGTTCACCATCTTTTCCAAAATTCGTTTCAGCTCCCGGTTGACAACTTCCACTTGGCCACTAGTCTGTAGATGATAAGGTGTAGCAATATGGTGGTGCACTCCATATCTTTTTAAGAGGGCATCAAAAGATCTATTGCAGAAATGTGTACCTCCATCACTTATTATCATATAAATTGATTAAATAACCGTTTGATGAACTTTTGCACCACCTTTCCATCATTGCTTGGAGATGCCACTACTTTAGCCCAACACAAAACATAATCCACCTTCACTAGAATGTACATGTTTCCCATTAAAGATGGGAAAGGACCCATAAAGTCGATGCCCCATACACCGAAGAATTCCACTTCTAAAATGTTGGACAAAGGCAACTCATCTCTTTTGGAGATGTTACCTATTCTCAAGCATCGATCGCATTGTGCCACGAAATTTTGAGCATCCTTAAATAATTGTGGCTAATAAAATCTACTATCGAGTGTCTGAGCTGTCGTTTTGTTAGCTCCATAATGTCCAACTTATTGATCTTCATGACATTGCTTCAAGATGTCCAACATTTCCTTCTTCGGAACACATCGTCGTATTAACCTGTTAGCATGTGTTCTATATAAAATTGGCTCATCCCATAGATATCGGTTACAATCATGTAGGAATCTCTTTCTTTAGTGGTAAGATAAATCAAAAGGAAGTTTACCACTAGCAGCATAATTCGCGATATCGACAAATCATGGTGGAGCTAAACTTTCGAGTAGCATCAGGGTTTCATCAAGGAAATTTTCATTAATATCATCGCTTAGCTTGCATTCCCTTCCTTTCAGTATGGATAAGTGGTCTGCAACCACATTTTCTGTTCCCTTTTTATCTATCACTTCTATATCAAATTCTGGTAAAAGTAACATCTATCAAATGAGCCTTGGTTTTGCATACTTTTTGTTGAAAAGGTATTTTAACATTGCATGATCAATGAATACAATTACCTTTGATCCTAAAAGGTATTGTCGAAATTTATCACATGCGTACACTACTGCGAGTAATTCCTTCTCTGTGGTGTTGTAATTAAGCTGAGATCCTACAACAGACAGACAGATCGTCAAAGGACGACGTTCCTTTGGCCCATTACATAATCTATAGCTTGTTCACTTGCATCGCACATAACCTCAAATGGAAGTGTCTAGTCTGGTGGTGATAGAATTGGTGCTGATATTGATGCCTCCTTTAGTTTGTGGAAGGCAGACATACACTTGTCATCAAACATAAAAGGCACATCCTTAACTAACAAGTCTGTCAAAGGTCTTGCAATTTATGAGAAGTCTTTGATAAATCGATGGTAAAATCCTGCATGAATTAAGAATCCTCGCACACCTTTTACATTGCTTGGCAGTGGAAGTTTCTTTATAACTTTTGTTTTTGCTCTGTCAACTTTAAATCCTTGATGTGAAATTTTATGCCCTAGCACTATCCCCTCTTGCACTATAAAATGACATTTCTCCCAATTCAGCACCAAATGTGACTCTTCGCATCTTTGAAGAAATCTTTCCAAATTTTTTAAACACATTTCGAAAGAGTCTCCAAAAATTAAAAAATCATCCATGAACACCTCCATTATATCTTCGATCATGTCAGTGAAGATAGGCATCCTACATATTTGAAATGTAGTTAAGGCATTGTATAGTCCAAAAGGCATCCGTCTGTACGCAAAGGTACTATAAGGGTAGTGAATGTGGTCTTTTCTTGATCATTAGGAATAATGAAGATCTAATTGTGTCCTGAATATCCATCTAAGAAGCAATAAAATGAATAACCAACCACCCTTTCTATCATCTGGTCTATGAACGAGAGAGGAAAATGATCTTTCTTAGTCACTAATTTGAGTTTGTGATAATCTATGCACACTCTCTATCATGTGGCCGTTCTTGTTGAAATTACGTTTCCACTCTCACTTTCTATTACCGTCATTCCACCACCTTTTTAGGTACACATTGTGCTGTACTAATCCATTCACTATCGGAGATGATATAAATTATCCCTGCATCTAAGAGTTTGATTATTTCCTTCTTGACCACATCCTTCATATTAGGGTTCAACTTTTGTTGATGCTTCCTCACCGTTTTGCATCCTTCCTCGAGGTTTATTCAGTTCATGCAAACATTTAGGCTTATAGCTTGAATATCAAAAATTTACCATCCGATGACTTTCATTTGCTTTCTCACAATTGCTACAACCTTACTTTCTTGTTTCTCATTTACTTGATTGGAGATTATTATTGATAACGCTTGACCTTCACCTAAAAAGGTATATCTGGGATGTGTAGGTAAAGGTTTAAGCTCTAATGTGGGTGGTTTTTTATTAGATGGTGGTATGGATTCTTCAGTTCGGAATAATGTATCTTGATATGTTTGAACATCCGATTCCTCCATCTCATCATCTCCTTTAGACTCAAGTTTTTCATATCCATTATTTGTCTCTGCGGCCATTGACTGTACTTCTATGATGCAACTCTCAACTTGTTCTTGCAAATTTTGATCCATAATTTCAACCTTCATGCACGCACTGCTTACTATTGGGTTTTTTAAAGCCTTATTCATATTGAATTTGATATAATCTTCACCTATTTGAAGTGTTAATTTCCCTTCGTGAACGTCAATTATGGCTTTCCCTATAATCATAAACGGTCGACCAAGGATTAGTGGACCGTTCTTATCTTCTTAAAAATTGAGAACCACAAAATCTACTAGAATAATGAACTTGTCCACTTGCATCAGAACATCTTCCACTATTCCAAACGCTTTTGTAATAGATTGATCAGCCAACTGAATTAACATCGATGTTGGCTTGACCTCACCCAGCCCCAACTTCTTAAATGTTGATAAAGGTATAAGATTAATACTTGCCCCTAAGTCGCACAAGCACTTTGTGAATTCAAATTCACCAACCACATAGGGTATTGTGAAATTCCTTGGATCTTTCAATTTGGATGGCATGTGGTTGGTGACTATGGAACTACAGGTACTAGTTAAAGCTACCATATGATTATCTTCTCAAGTACGCTTATTTGATAATATGTGCTTTAAAAATTTTGCATATTTAGGCATGTGTTCCCATATTTCGCGTAGAGCATTTGACAATTGGTTTACTTGGACTTCTAGATTATGGATTGAAGAGGCATGGTTCTTTGTTACTTGTTCGAATCTGCCTTCCATACTCTTTTATGCATCATCTAGGGTTCCAAGCTTGTCTAAAACCCTGTCCAACTTGGATTCCATTGAGCTCGGTTTATTTTGTTGGAAACTTGGTGGTCCTTGAGGTCTAAATTGTAACACCCCATTCCCATCTGATATATGCATGTGCATCCATCGGATGCACATGTACACGCCTGACAGAAATCACATGTTAACTATCTCACCTTCACTGTACATAACATGAAATCATTAACTAAACCATCAATCACACATTTTCTAAAACCCAAAATGTTAACTTATTATATCAAAAACCATATTTACATTGTTTCATAAAATACAATACTATCTATGTTTTACAACGTTATCCTATGAGCATAAACAACTCAGTACACACTGAATATAATAAACATGAAAGAAGCAACTATTTCCTCAATCCCAGTTGACCGAGCTCTGAGCCAAAACTGACTGTAACAATTATACAAAATATGCTTCTACGGAGCCTTAGAAGCTAGGTTGTCTCACTCTTGGACCTGAAAATCAACGGTGCACTTTTAATGAGTTTTGTAAACTTAGTAAAGTAACCATCCTCGATGGTTCACTCATGTCATAAGACAAGATCAATTCTAACATGTAACCATACTGCTTAAATCCACTTGACAAGTATCAAATACTATCAAAGACAAATCATTTCTCAATTAAACAGTTCAATCATATACCAACATTTGCACAGCTTTACAAATCATTCAATGAATTCAAATCATATGCAAATGCTATATGTATGAGACTCACATTCATTTTTATCTTGTTATGACTGTGTGCTTTTTTTTCAGTATCCCGAAGCATCGGGCTCAGTCAGTCAGTCAGTGACTAATTGAACACAGTGAGTCATAGGCTCGAACCATATATGCGGGAGCTTAAAGCTCTTATCCGTAATAATATCAGTAGCAACATCAGTCACAACACCTTTATATTACATGCATTGGAATGAAATGCATGCCACAATTTAGTAATCAAATTTGATCATTTTCATTTGCAAGTATTATTACAGTTCAACAGTTACAGTATCAATCATAATAACAATATACATCAGACTAGGTCTGGCATTCAACTTTTCAGTTGAGGATTAGAAAATCGTTTAGGCGGACGCATTCACATTCAAACAGCACTTCCAATATTGTTTCCATGTATCAAAATGCCTCGGACAAATATTGTCCTAAATTCAATACGCAAACAACACATTTTAATACAGTTCAATAAGATAGCAATACAGTTCAGTATTATACAAATCAAAAAGGTGAGACCATCTTAGGTTACTCACGATATGCTCCTCTATACATATAATAAATTCACATATCACAATATTGCACAATTATATATTCATTAATGCACATTCATGTATAATGACTATGTATAATGCATGTTTATGGCAATTTCGGGTTTCTAATCATTAATCTTATCACAATAATCATTTGGATATCCACTTTCAATTGATTAACTCAGATTTGTCCAAAGATACACTTTCGGGTCCATTTTGGATAATTAATTTCATCAGGAAAGTGAAAGAATTTGGTAACACTTCCTTCTAACAAATTATTCTCCTATGTCTTAAGTCTCTATTGATACCAAGATCATTCAATTTGGTTCTTTATTCAATGAGTTATGCACAAAATACCACAGACTATACACATTTGCAATTTTGGCTAATGCATGATCATGCATTCAAGTTGTACACCTGATATCTCTCAATTCCAATATCCAAAAAAATACAAACTTTATACCAATTTAAAGCTAAGAGAATAAGATACATCTTTGGTGAAGACACCTCAATCTAATTCGACCTATGTAAATACAATTTATTCAATAACTGCAGGACATGATTTCTATCCCTGGTAGTGCTTCAGCTTAAGCTAAGACTCAATTACATGCCAATTTTGAAAATTATTGAGATAGACTTAAAAGTTGACTTCTTCAAGAAAGTTGTCGAAATATGTCTCTAGTTTAATTTGAATTAAGAATCAACTCATTCAGAAATCTACAGCTCAAGTTAAAATCAGAATACCTAAGCATGTTCATGAAAATTCTCCATTTCATAACATTCCATCAGACTTCCACACTTTCATCCTACCAATCATTTTCAAATTAATTCAGATAGCTCTAAATTTTTATGGAGAGAAAGAAAAATGTCTTAGGAATCCATTGATATAAGTTTTAAGTCATTTGAAGTTCGGATGAAAAAGTTATAGTCAAAGGACTTAGAGTTGTACAATGAAATACTCTAGTTCATAACTCATACATACAACCACCACCTTTCTCTCTCTAAAACTCAAACCTTCATCTTCTTCACTGAACTGCACTGCTCCTCTTCTTCTTTCCTTCTTTTTTTTAATCTTCTCACTTCTGAACTATCCATTCTACATTTCCATATCTAGTAAAACCTTTGAACAAGTTAAACTCAATTTTATACTTTAAACATCAAAAATTCGAAGTTTCATATATTTCCTCTCTCTCTACTGCGTTTTTTCCTAACTTTCTGCACTTTTCCATTTCTTTTTCCTTCCCTCCTCAGCCTACGTTTTCTATCATCTTACTATGTAAAAGACAACACCTCATTATGCTCTATGTTTTCTTTAACTCTAACCTCACCTAAATCCATCCCTAACATTTCCCAAACATTTACGCATATATCACAGAAACAGAGCATGTTCATCAACTGCACTTTGCATTTTTTTTCTGCATTTCTCATTTTCATCAACAACTTTATTTCATCATAAACTTTGCATTTTAATGCTTTTTCCCATGACACTACGTCACTTAAATTGTTCCCTTAATTATAAGCTCAGTCAAATTCATCTCTGTTAACACTTCATATATTTTTAGGCATGAACAGTATATCAACTAACAACCATATACGTTTTTCTTAAAACCAAAACAGGGGACATATATTTCTTCATCAACTCAGTAAAAGTAAGTCAAATGCACAAAAATTTCACAGCTGATGTTTCAACAGAATCTCCAGTATTGACAGTAATGAACAGAGCTTCGATGGTTGAAAGAAAATTATAATAACTCCACATAATCAAGCAATAATTAAGCTAGTAAGTTTGAAATCGGTGTGAGATCAAAACAAGGTTCTGAAAGCAGAGGAAATTCAGAGGGAACAATTTAGGAAGCATTCAGTGATCAACCAAATGCTTCTTTTTTTTGTTAATACCAAATGCTTGTGTCCCTTGCATGTGAGCCACGTGGCTACATGTAAGGCTTCCAAATGTCACTATTTCATTGGTCTATAGCCTAGTCTAAAAATATCCCAAATTTTCCCAAAATTCACCAAAAATCTAAATGTTTTTCTAAATAAATTTTCAACTCAAATAATTCACATTTTAATTTTATTTTTAACAATTAATTATACCCATAAAATGTCAATGAATGCATGTATAAATAATTGTAATGTGCAAGATCAATAGTGTCGTGTATATGTATGTCCCATTATGCATAAGCATGAATTATGCTTCCTAATTTCTCATTAATTTCTAATAATCACCATTTTAACCCTAATTCAAGTGACAGGATGTTACATAGTCTCCCGAAGAATAAAAAGGCAATCTGACGCAAATGGATATATACAAAGAAAGATGGATTTCCTAACAAAAAATGATGTTCGCTACAAAGCGTGATTGGTGGCAAAGACTATGATCAAATGGAGGGAATTGATTATAGTGAAGTGTTTTCTCCAATTGTGAAACATTACTCCATCTGAATATTATTGGCTTTAGTAGCACAGTTATACTTGGAATTTGTCTAGTTGGATGTAAAAATTGTACTGTTACATGGAGATTTTGAAGAAGAAATCTACATGAATAAGCTTAAAGGGTTCAAGGTTGCTGGAAAAGAAAATCTGGTTTGCAGACTAAAAAAGTCATTGTATGGGTTGAAGCAATCACCAAGATAGTGGTAAAAACAATTCAATAAGTTTACGACGAGGCATAAATACATAAGAAGCAAGTATGATCATTGTGTATATTTATGCAAGCTACAAGATGGTTCCTACATATATCTTTTACTATATGTCAATGATATATTAGTAGCATCCAAGAGTCAATCAGAGATTGATAAATAAAAGACTCGGTTGAACCAGAAGATTGAAATGAAGGATTTAGGTGAAACCAAGAAGATTTTTGGCATAGAAATATACAGAGATATGAAGTTAGGGAAACTTTGTTTAACTTGGAAAGAATATATAAGAAAGGTGCTAAAGTACTCCTTTTGCTCCTCATTTCAAGCAAAAAAAATTTCTACCAAGTAAAGCAAATAAAGGATACATGGCAAAAGTGTCATATACAAGTGCAGTAGGTAGCTTGATGAATACAAAACAAAACCTGACAATTCACTAGTAGTTAGGGTTATGAGCAGGTATATACATAATCCTCAGAAGATTCATTGGCAATCTATGAAATAGAATCTACAGAACCTTCTTAACACTGTAGATGTTGAACTACTATTTTAGCAGGATAAGCAGAATGGACAATGGATAGTCAGATACTGTGATTCTAACTATGCTAGTGATTTGGACAAATGTCGCCCAACTACTAGTTATGTATTTACTATTAGAAAGGCACCAGTTAGTTGGAAGTCAATTTTACAGTCAACATTTGCTCTATCTACATCAAAGGCACGGTATATGGCAATTACAAAGGCTGTTAAGGAGGTAATTTGGTTTAAAAGTTGCTTGGTGAACTGATAATTGTTCAAAATAATGTTACAATATTTTGCGATAGTTAAAGTGCTATTCATTTAGCAAATAACCAAGTTTATCATGCAAGGATAGAGCACATTGATGTTCGATATAACTTTATACGAAAGATTTTAGAAGAAGTTGGAGTAATATTTTAGAAGATTCAGACCACCAAAAATCTTGATGATATGATGACAAAGGTTGTAATAACAATCAAGTTTCAACATTGCTTATAATTAATCAACATTTTTTAAATTTATGAGTTGACACCTTGAGGTGTATTTGAAGGCACTGCAAATAATGGTTTGAGAGAAGAATGAAAATGTAGAAATTTGCCAAGGTGGAGAATTGTTGAAATGTGGCTCATCTCATATATGAAAAATAAAAAATCAATAGGTAGCTTTATGACTATAAAAGATGGCGGCCCATGTGGAATAATTACAAACTCAAGGGAGATTTTGTGATTATAAAAGGATGTGTTGTCCTATAGTTTCAATCATCCCAAAATTGCGCTCTCTCATTCTAAGGCTATTATTCTTTCTCTCTTTGTAATATTTCCCTTATAATATTTAGTGAAGATAGTGAAATATATTAGTAGCGTTTGAGCATGTAGACAAAATTTGGTTTAACTTCTTTAAAATTTTAGTGTTATTTATTTTATCTATATATCTATTTATTAGCAATGTGTGGGCATAGTTGTTGTGATATATTGTGTTATTAAATTCTATATCTAGGCTTAATTATGTCTAAGGAGGTTGGAGTTTAAGTGATTGGTTCAGACCCTCTAATATTTTCTGAAAACTCTTTTGGTGTGATTTTTTAGTACAATTGTTCACACGCTAAAAAATTTGCAGTTACATAACAAGATTTACTTCACACACAAATAGGAAAGTGAAGGTTTACAATGTGAGAGAGAGAACAATTTTGCTTGATCAACGTTATTAATTTTCACAAAGATAACATCGAATTCCATAAGTTAAATATCTCACAAGACATGGCAATGGTTCACACAAAAACTTAATACTATAGTTAGAGAAAAACATACAAACATTGCAGAGCAAAGGGACCAAATTAAAAAAAGATAAAATCATATCATATGCTCAGAGGACTATAATGCCTGACTGTATCAGTAATTACTATTATGTTTCCAAGTTCCATTTGGTAAAAAGAATCAATTGTTATACCTTTATAAAAGCAATGTTGGATTGAAGCAAGTTTAATAGGTAATAAAAATGATAAGCACCGGTTCAAAATGCTTTTCTCCTCGACATGTTTGTTTGTAGTGTCTACGGATAATGTGAAGAATGGGCTAGCATAACATCTATAGATAATCTTGTGCGTACATAACTGCAAAAAGAACATTCACAAGGTTTTAAACACACATTATTCTTGAAAGAAATAACATAATTTAATAATAACGGTTTTGTACAACCTCAATTTTAAAAGAATCAATCAAAAGGCTTGAACCATTTCTCATAATTTCTTGTAATTAATCGAAAATCGGGGAATATAAATCAACCTTAATGAAATTCATGAACTTGGTGTCTCTATTAACAGCTACATGAAGTACCTACATAAGAAAAAATTACAAATATCAATATAAAAACATTTAAATTTGACAAGGAAAAATATAAAAAAGGAAATTTTTGAGTAGGTCATGTTTGAATCTGTGCTTCTCTGAATCTTTAAGAGGAACGTAATATTTTCTTATATTAGTATTGCCTTGCTTGTTTTTGGAGAATTATGAATTGGATCTACAAACACATGGGTTCAGTTGAAATTATGCTCATTACCCAATCGTTTTGTAACATATTGAACACTTTAGTTTTGTGATTATTAATTTTGATTAATAACATGGCAAATGATTTTATTATCATATTACGTTTAT
>JANZLH020000143.1:469997-483649 GCA_026770325.2 Erythroxylum fimbriatum
TTTCGGGGTTGGAATCCACTAAGTTTCGAAAGATCAACCTTAAAACTATTTAAGTCCAAGAATTTAATTAATCAACTTGATCAATTAAATCTTGTTAAAAACCTTAGTGTATGCAATGGATAATTTGTGCAATAGGTCAAGTGGCTCAACACAATCATCTATACCAAACACAACTAGGTAGATAGAGACAACCGATGCATTCACCAAAAGACATAAATGAAACTTCATATATTATGGCACAAAATTCAACACAAATCAATCCAAAGCATAAATAATTGTCTAACATCCGATTAAACTATAACCGGATTCATTCAATCACACACTGTAATCAGCAACTCGGAGTGTTTACAATAATATAACTGAAATCTAAAACAATGAACGATTACCCCCTTTCAAGCTCTCGGTGAACTCAAACCGTTGCTACATTCTCAAGAGATCAGAAACCTAGCCACGCATCACGTCGGAGAACTCCATCACTGCTGGGAAACTGACGTTGCTCATGACTTAAACGACGAACGGGCGAAGGAGATGGGTGACGAACGATGGATAGCGATGAAGGAGATGAAGGTGGAACGTCGTCCAAACGGCTACCGACTGCAAAAGCAAAGAAGAAAAACCTATCAGAATGTATACACAGACGCTTTCGACTACGACCGACTTCGTATTTAACCTAAAATGGCAATATTTATAGGTGTCAGCTCGGGCTGGGCCAAAACAGTAGGGAATTTGACATTTTTGGTCTGGGTATCCGACATTCGTCGCGACTAACGAATTAATATTCGTTGCGACGTGTGAAGTTGGCTCGTTAGTCGCGACTAACGAATTTGTATTCGTTGCGATGTATTGACTGGTTCGTTCGTCGCGACTAACAAGTTGACTTCGTTGCGACGAATGGCAGTGAGCTGCTCATCGCGACGAATGGACATATGCTCATGACCTGTTGACTTCTTTCGACATTGACTCCTTGTTCCTACAAAATAAAACACAATACTTGCAGTATCAATTGTCCTTATGAAAATTATAGAGAAATTGATGTCAAATTATGACAATGTACTGACAATTTGCAAATTATGAGAGCTTGTTAATAGGAACCAATTTAAGTGCAAAAGGTATCAATTAGGAGTCAACAAGTGCATAAAAAGATATGAAAATGCAGCCAATTTAAAAGGCAAACTTGGCTCAATCATCAAGCCTGTTAACCGCGTCCTCCCAGGACAATGCTAGACGACTGGTGGAGAAACTTAGCAAAGAAGATTCCTGACATTGCTAAATCAAGGTTTATGTCGGCCTAGTTGCCTCTACCGACTCATTCCTTCTCGCCCGATGGTTAGACGATGAGCAATGCAGAAATTCAATACCATGACTTGAACCTTTACGTTACAGAGTTTGAGATTTTTAAACTTTGATTGTTCTTCCCTTTATCAATTGCAGGCTATCTTCCACATAATTTTTATTCACTCAATTCTGCATATGGTTCGAAACATATTTTAAAGACTTTGGTTCAAAAAATGAAGCGGTGTGAAGTCAGAGCAATGGTAGATATATTCATTAAATCATCATATTGGAACTACACCAAGGCATGGAGGAATGTATATGATAGCGAGCGTGGGCATCACGGTGGAGGAAATAAACCTCCATTGGTTTATTCTAGACGAAGGAGAGAGAATAAGAGTTAGCAGAAACGGTTATACAGTTATAACCGAATAGCAATTGAGAGGCAGAATAGCCTCTATAGATATTACTATGCGGAATAAGGGGGTTTTCATCGGTTTTTACAATCATTGTAGCAGTTAGCACTTTCGGCATTTGCTGGGGCAGAGCTTAAAAAAAACTATGTAATTTCTTACTTCAGTATCACAATTTATTCCCTTCAGTCTTTTTGAGCTCCTAACTCATCAAATTGGTGCGGTGAGCGTGGACTTAATTCAAAGAGAGCAGCGACCCAAATGACAAATACACGCATGGAAAGCAGTGTGGAAATGATGGAGAGGAGCCTTGGGACCTTAGAACAGCAGGTTGGAGGACTGGGTTCGGGAATTGCTGGGAATCGACACCAACTGGAAGAAACTCGCAAGCAGCTGGAGGAACTCAAAAATTTGTTGACTACAGTTCTTAAGCGTAAGGGGTCGTGTGAGGAGGCAAGAAACCCTTCTATTTTGACAGAGACGGTAACCCCAGGCCACACTGGTGCAGTGCCCGTTCCAACCACTGGCAGTGTGAAATCACAGAATCGCTTCATTACCTTGGAGGACGTCCAGATTTCGGCTAAGAGAGTGGAGCTTCTCAACTTTAATGGCAATGAGCCCTTGGCATGGGTTCGACGGGCGGAACAGTATTTTCAGATACAGCAAACGCCGAACCATTTGAAGGTGTCCTTAGCTCTTGTTTGCATGGAGGGGCATGCCCTTCACTGGATGACGTGGTTACAAGATCGACGGCCATTTTTGTGCTGGGAGGACGTGAAGAAGGAAGTCTTGACCCGCTTCGGTGATGCTCTCGCTTCCAACCCATACGAAGCTATCGCGGCTGTCAAGCAAACAGGGACCATGGAAGAGTATATCCGAGACTTTGTGTCTAAATCATCCCAAATCCCGACATGGTCGGAAGAAGCATTCATCGGCCAGTTTTTGAGTGGGTTGAAGGAAGAAATCAGAGTGCATATTCGCTCCCATGAGATTATAGATCTGTATCGCACCATGACTCTGGCTAGAGAAATCGAATATGAGATTCAGGTTTTGATGAAGAGGAAGACCCAGGCAATCGAAGGCTTTGGGCTAGGATATCGGGCTGGACTAAGGGCAGCAACGAAGGATAGTGGACAGGAGCCCTCATACTTTATCACTAATGTAGGCACAGCCCAACCTAACTCATCAGTTGCTAACCCACCCACTAATTTTAAGGCTATAGAAAATTCAGGAGCTATGCTCACGACTGTAAAACCGAATCTTCAAAGCTCAGGAGGGAGTCGGGGATTGAGGCGCTATACGCAGAAGGAGTTCCAAGAATTACGAGCAAAGGGTTTGTACTTTCGGTGTCACCAACCTTATCATCCTCTACATCATTGTAAGAATCAATCCCTTCGAACTCTTATATTGGGGGCAGATGAAGACGACGGAGAAAATCTGGGTACTGCCCAGTTAGAGGAAGTGGTGGAACCACCGGCAACCGAAAAGGTGACAGATGAGGGACAATTTACACAGCTTGAAATTCCATGGTCAATTCCCTAAATCAAACCTTGTGGACAAGGTTTTTCAATTAGGGGGAGGCAATGATAACGAGCTATGGAAGGAATAAACCCTTGCTGGGTTATTCTAGGAGGAAAGAGAATTAGTGGACAGAAGGAGGAAAGAGAATTTGTAACAGAAAGGACAGAGAATTAGAAACGTTTACTACTACAATGGGAGGGCTAGTTCTATAAATAGGACAGAAGGGAATTGGGGGAAATATGTTTTTACTAATTTTTCTTTGGGATTGAATTCTCGGCTTTTGCTTGGGCAGAGCATCAAAACTCTGTAAATCTTACTTTTAATAGAATATACGTGATCTCTTACAATCCGAAGCTCCTAACTATTCAGAGTGGAACATAATTTCTCAGCTTACCATTTGAGATCATATTTTCACATCTTTTCATATGGATCAGAAATGGTCTTGATAGAGAAGTTTAAAGCCTTGCTAATACTAATAGTTGCATGTGTTTGCAATAAATTGGGAGCTAGTAGTCAAGATTCTAGGAACTTGGTTCAAATTAGGTGCCTTGTTATATCAAAAGAATTCATAGCTCCAGTCCCATGTTTCAGATAAGAAAAGCAGTCTTCTGGTTGATCAGCTACCTTAAGAGAAAATTTATGAATGCACCTAACTTCTATTTTCGTTTTTTCAGGGTGTTGCAGTTGCACTTCCTGTTTATTTTGCCACACAGAGGTGAGTGTTTCTTTAACACTGCTAAGTTTAGCTAGTTATATTGTGTAAAAATTCTCCTTAAGACGCATTATGATAAGCATGTTTCAATTGATACATGCTTATCATAATATACTGATAAGCATATTGGTTGGAAATATACTGGCAATATTGTCAAGACATACATGTGAGGTGGAGATTATTGTGTTTTTGGCTGTCTGCTATTAATTAGAAGTGAGGTTATGGTGGAAGGTTCTATTGATTGGTATGCTAAGACCTCTCCTGCTAATATTCAGGGTATTCCTAAAATTGGCCAAGCATATTTGTCTTGGGAAGAAGACCTAGCAAATTTATGTAGTCAGTGATGTTGATAACGAGATATAGTGATGCCACTATGTCGATTTATGTGGTCGGTGATGTTGATAACATCCATTTCTAGTACCCATATTATTGGCTTTAAAGTCTCTTAGAGAAAAAGAATCCTTCTAACAACTCTAAGCTCATTGATTTCTATTGGATAACTTTAATTGTACTTTATTCTCTGCAAATGCTGCATTCATCAGTTTAATGGATGGTTGCCAAAATGTTATGTACAGACAACATATTCTAGTTGTGGCACTATCTGATGCCTGTGATTTTATGTTGGTAAAATCTATGGGCGCTAGCTATTTTTTTTACTTGGTGCATTGCTTGAACAAATATATATCCATTTTACTGGTTATATTTTGCAGCAATTTAAACTAGTCATTATCTACAATGCTGCTTATTATTAATCAAATATCCTTAACTTTCAGCAAGTGGCAGGCATTCAAATTGGCAACACTTTCTGGTTTTGCTGAACCCCTTGGTGTTGTACTTGTGGGTACGTCAACTGCTTTTCATTTCACGTGATGCCAAAGCTCCAAAGGTTTATGATGATACTTGTGATGTATATATATATCTTTCACATGATTGCAGCATATCT
Organism: Erythroxylum fimbriatum; assembly: GCA_026770325.2. Taxonomy (NCBI): domain Eukaryota; kingdom Viridiplantae; phylum Streptophyta; class Magnoliopsida; order Malpighiales; family Erythroxylaceae; genus Erythroxylum; species Erythroxylum fimbriatum. The sequence goes on from JANZLH020000143.1 coordinate 474,859, forward strand.
ATTCCCAAGCAGCTTAAGTCCAGAAATTCTAGAGGGTTTGCTGGGTTCAGGTAAGCAAATATTGTTTATTGCTTGACATGTTTGATTCTTTTCCAGCAATTTGTCACCCTAAATCTGTATGACTCTTGCAGTTGGTGGAGTGATGGCATTCCTAACCTTACATGAGATGCTGCCTTTGGCTTTTGACTATGCGGGCCAGAAACAAGCTGTTAAAGCTGTTTTTTTGGGTATGGCATTCATGTCAGCGAGGTAATATATGCTTTTTATTACTAGTTGAAAGCTTGTTATCCATTTATTCGTTAGCATGGAATTATTTCTATACACATTCAATTCCTTGCCTGCCTGCACGTATTTGAGGAAGGTAAAACAACCCTCATTAATTCTCCAAGACTGTTCCTTAACATTTAGAGAGAGAAAAGGAAAATAAAATAGAAAGAAAAAAGAGAAGACAGACTTCTATTATTCGGCATTATGTTTATAGTACCTGTTTGTGTAAAGATTACTCGAGTGGAAAATGGGTAATATACTTTTCTTGGCTTGTTTCACATTTTCTTCATGATTTTATTTTCCGCATTTTAGTTTGAATATAGTTTCAAAAGTCCTAGAAACTTTGGCTTCCGCTGACAAATCTGTTTACTAACAATTAGCCATTTGACTTATTACTGTTCTTAAGAAATAGACTGCTAGAAGTGATTACTTTAATTGAGTTTCCACGTGCTCCTTATTTCTTTTTGAACAAGAAACACATTTGAAATGGATGTTGCCAAGAAGTTTTAGTCTGAATTAATAGTGGGCTATCCTAGCTTGCCTAAGATATAGGATTTTGCCTTGAGAAAATGAGTGGTTATGGTAATTGTGATAATAAATGTTTACAAGGACATGTAACACTCAGCCCGCTTGGTCTACTGGTGGATGCTATTGTCATGTTAAAAGACTCATCTGACAATTCTCTTATGTGTTTTGCTTGGTTTGCAGCCTATATTTCCTCGAGATCAGCTTACCTGAGGAGATGAGTCTGTAGCTATCGAACAACCCCGTAACATAATTGTACATTCCCAGCTCTCCCATATTAGTGGGCTAGAAGAATTATCAATACAATGTATAAACCAATATCAAGGTAATTATATTATTTGTGGATGAACAGCTCATTTTATCTCCATAATCCCATATTTTGTATGTTTGTTCATGTACAGAGATCTTTGAACATCCATGTTACTGAAACCAAAATTGGACGCCATACAAATCTTGAAAATTAAGAAAGCAAAGGCATCCTTGATGTTATAATACTGTGCCTAAACTATATCTTTAAGACCGAATTTAGATCCTCTGTCTAATATTATTCTGTCTCATTGAATCTCAGCTATTTATTTTGTGGGATTCACGTGAGACTTATGTGAGACTTACATAAATAAATGGCTGAAATTTATTGGACACAATAAGATAACATATCTAGAGAGTTTTAACATAGCCTTGAGAACTTTATGATCATGATTAGAAACCGTTGAACTGCTTTTGTTTGGACTTTTTTTTTCCCTTGTCAGAGTTGAATGGGAAGGGAACTGTTAATAGGGAGATAAGAAAACATCTACAACTCAAAAGCAAAAGAGAAGGAAAAGTGTGTCAATTAAAGCAGAATTTGAGGACATCTACCAAAGTTTCATTCAAAAGCTTTATTGGGAAGAGGAGCAAATAGACACATTAATTGAATGTACTCGTTAGAAAGCTTAAACACCAAAAATAATAATAAAATTGGGATATTTGGTACCGTCTTATGAGCATTTCACTCTACATTTCTTTCTAGCTACGTTAGTTGAACCCCATTGCAAAATCTTGACAAACATCTCCTCATATTGAAGCTTTGCTCCTACTTCCCTGCAAAGGGAGCCACATTGCAAAACCTTGACAACTATCTCTTAATATTTGTGTTCTGCCGAAGGAACTTCATCTTAAAAACAAATTATAATCTCATGGATAGTCAATCAAAGAACGCAGAAAAGGCTAGATCAGGTTGCCAACTGCATCAAATTTCCAGCGTGTGGATTCAATTTTACAAGAGAGAAAGAAAGAGTTCATTGTACAAAAAAGGTGGACTTTCTTTTTATGAATTGTCTTTCATAATTGTCCTCTCTTCTCACGTAACTTTTGTTTTTAAACAACTTTTTTTTTCAAAAGTGGAAAACTTTGCAACTTTTGATTGCAGGTATCTAGTTTTTGGTAAAAAGATTAGATTTGCCATTTCTTTATTCTCTCAAGCTAAGGTTTGTTTTGCGAATGTAAATGGGTATAGACCACAGGGGAGGCAATGCATTGTGATTTTTGAGATGAGTAGCTTTGTCATCTGCAATAGCAGGTAAGTATAGACCTCCCCCACCCTACGCCATGCCACGGACATAATCTTTGAAAGAAACTCACAATGGCTCTTTTGTTGGTGTCAAATAAAGGAATCTTTACGTGGGATTTTTGGTGCCACATTTAGAAACTTCATTCCATCCTCATTTTGAGTTGAGAGTTGAGACAACACATTATACTTAAAATGAGTTAGCTTTCTCTTTCCGCGCACTGTTTAACCTAACCTTTCTATCCATCTGTACCCTTATTCAGTGAGGATCATCCAGGTTCTTCCTTTCTACTTCATACAAAAGATTTTTCAAGCTTTTAGCATCTACTACATGCATGATACGTTACATTATACCAAAAATAAACGAAGTGGAAAGGTGAAGCAGATTTTGTAATCCCAGAAGACTTTTTATCATTTGCACTTATCTTTACGAGAGGAAGTGGGAACTGTAAGTAAGGTGGTCTGGATTTCAATCAGCGTCAGAGTTGCCTGTCATTGGTATTTGAAAATTGATGACAAATCAATGGATAAAATAATTTTATTTCTTCTGTTAACTTTTAACGTCCAGTGAAAAGATTTTAACTACTCTTAAAAGACTGCTAACTCAGGTTCTCAATCTCATCATCTGGGACAGGTACTGGAGCAACCCTACAGTACAGATACTGACAGTATTGTAGCATGAAATGACATATCAGAGTGCTTTGACTGCTTGCTCTTTATCTCTATCCTTCTCTCTTTTAAGACACAACCAATTGTTGGCAAAGCTGCCAACAAGATCCATTCTCTTCCAGCCTTTTCCATCCCCTCTTGCACAATCTTACAAAACAACTGTGTACTATTATCTGCAATCTACATTGATCATTCATGCACACCCTTTTCACACTTTCTCTCTCTTTCTCATCTGTCTCTCTAACTAATCATTTGATTTGAATGTTTATTGTGAATATAAACATAGTATGTATGTTCTGTCCATCACTGAAAGCCTTCTCGACCACTGATCAAGGAGAAATGGCATCACATGCTTCACTTAAAAGCTGATTCACTAGTTCTTTTTTGTTTTGTTCCTTTTTTCACAGGTTGGTTTTGACAAGCACTTCTCACTGCCACTTGCCCCAGACACAATATGCTTATTCTGTTTTAAGTATCACCTATACGCAGGACCAGAGGAGGATCCTATAGCTATCGTATAGATCAGTCCTGTACTGACTGTCCCTCATTTTGGTCACTGCCATGAGACTCTTGCAGGAAGGAATTATTGTTTATTGAAGACAAAAACCCACACACAAAACGCTTTCATGTTCTTTCAAAGAGTAATAATACAATATCATTAATTTCTCCTCCTTCTCAATTTGTTTTCTCAGTTAAACCCTTGGTGTAACAAAATCAAAATTCATGAATGACTCTTCAAGATCCGGAGACCTGGTCGGGAATCCATTTGTATGTCCAAAGTTCCTAAACTCACCAGCTTTAATTGTCTATATTCACGCTCATTTAGCTTTTCAACAAAATCATCATCATTACACACACGTTCAGGGAGAGAGTTGAAATCAAATGGGTTAATTTGCAGAAACTTGATCTAGATTAATTCATCGATATATATAGAACACTAAACAGCTTCTAGATTGAAAAAGTACGCGCTACAACTACAACAATTCTAAAAGGTTATGGAGAATAAAAGATGAAGATGAAGGACCAATGAGAAGGCGGCTCTCGAAGTAAAACTCCGATGCTTTGCGTACGTAGTTACTTTAAGAGCCATGATTTTGTAGTAAAACAGCATATCAACCGATTTTCTGGGATGGAGAATCCATCACTGAGAGGACTCATTATCTTGCTCAATATCAGAGGCGGGTTCATCTTCTTCTTCAAAGGTGTCAATGCCATAAGCTGCGTGGCCATAGCCGAATGATTTGATGTGATCTTTGAGAGACCTTTTATGCTTGAAATCTGAACCACAAGTGCAGTACCAAAGCTTGCCACAGTTCTTCTCATGGGTCCTCCAATCGCCTCTAACTGCAAAAGCTTTCCCACATTTTCTACACATAAAAGGTTTAATTCCATGCTTCCTCTTGTAATGGGTTTGGAGGGTTCTAAAATCTTTGAGAGGTTTTGCTCTTGGATGATCGATATTGTTCTTACAACCTGGTGCACAGCAGTAACAAGGTAACCTGAGCATTGCAGTTGGCTGTGTTCCTCTTAAAGATTCTGGACCTTTTCTATACTGAGATCCGTGCCCCCACATATGCATCTACAAAGACCAGTGATGTTTTCCATATCAGAATGCGTAAATAAGCTACGTTTCTTGAAGGAATAATCAAGTTCACAGACCCTGTCGCAGTCGTATAAGTGATGATTTTGATGAAGGAAAAGGATTATCGAACTCTACATATTTAGGACCGGCAGCTTTCGCAAATATCTTTTCCTTGATGGAAAATGAATGAATACTTTGTGTTACTTCAAGATTTAAGAATATGCTAATTATTACTTGTATATTCTTGTTTGGAACTTTGGAGAGTAAAATTAAACAAGAACGTAATGTGGGCGTGGGGGGAGAATGAGAATCTGGGGTTCAGGAAAAGGGTTCGTAATTATTTCAATAACGGAAGTAATTATCAAGTTGAGGTCTAAGCTTGGTGCAAAGATCTGGTCTTGATGCGAAGTGTTCGAAATGGCTGTTCTTCTACTTCTCTTGGGCTTCGATGGAAGGAGATGGAGAGTATATATTCAATTGTTTAGACACAAACTTCAAGGTACAAAAGCCATAATGACTGATGAGTAGTTCAATCACATAAAGACAGCAACTGCTCTTATTCTCAGATATGGATGGAGCATATAATTAATACATACATTTCATTTATTCTTACTTTTTAAATCCCAAAGCCCACAAATCATGCAAAAAAGAAAGGATGAATGTAAAGGAAGAATGAATTGCAAAGGCCTTGTTTAAGAGATTTAAAAGTGTTAAATTCAACACGAAGAAAGACATTTGTTTTAAAGTCGATAAACAAGGATAGAGAAAAACCCTAGCTAAAAGGACGCATTCATTCCTCTATTCTCAATAGTCCAGCTTAGGAAACAATGGCAAGTAAAAGCTTGAAATCGAGCAAGAAAAGAAGTGGAAGAGCAAGGAATAGACATGGTAACAAAAGAATCAAAAGAAGAAACACAGAAAGGTGTTAGGAGAGGAAGCGATAAAGGTAAAGGCTTTCATAGCTTTGAAACATTACCTGCATGTTGTTGTATCTGTTGAAGGTCTTGAAGCAAAGAGGACATGAAAACTGTGTAGGACCAATCAGAATTTGAGCAGGAGTTGGGATCCAATAGTGGCCCTTGTTTAGACCACCTGCCTGGTGACAACCAGAAACAACAGTAACTTCTTCTTTTTCAAGTGAGATCTCTGCAGACGACAGCCTTGAGATCACTTCAGGAGAACTAGCACTTGGAAGCCCTAAATGCAGAGCCACAGTCACAGTTTCATCATGTTGGCATAAGGTTACTTCTTTATCCTTGTTCTTTTCAAGTTCCATGACACTACATGAAGAATCTTGCTGGTCCTCGGGCCTTGATGGGCTCAAACTTAGAAGTGGAAGTGCTTCTTTCAGAGGAGGCGACGGTGGTGAGGATTGATGGTGAAGGGAAGAGTTATAATTACTGGCGATGCCATGAACATCAGAGCGACTGTTGCAACCATAGAAGGAAGGATTAAAAGATGATGTCGCGTTAGAGAAATAGTGGAGATGATTGAAGTTATTGTACCATCCGCTAAGGTACTTAGAATATGGATCAGCCATGACCAGAAGTGGGATCGATGAAAGATTATTGATGAACAGAGGGAGAGAGTAAGACGCAAATAAAGACGACGAAAAGTTACAAGGTGGAGATCACCAAATGAAAAATAAAAGTGTACGAGTTAAGGGCTTGAAGGAAAAAAAATGTATAAGACGAAGTATGATAAAGTAAACCAAATTGAGTAATAAAGGAGAGACAAGATATCACTTATGAGGTGTGACTAAACGATAGCCAAGAGAGAGAGAGAAGAGAGAACAAACATGAGGGCATGGGGATGGAGTGAGAGAGTGGAAGGAGAAGAGAAGAATAGAGCTGACATTGGGACTTGGAAGAACAAGGTTACTTATTGAATAAGTTGATCTAGTATCTAGCTAATATTAATCAAAGAAAAGTTATAGAGATAGACAAAGTTGGTAATTAGTTTAGGGATGTTACAACTACAGTCTACAAGCATACATGTAGTGTTTACTAGTGTAAATCTGGCTTCCTTGGGAAACAAATAGTTTCTAACCCTCCCAGCACTTGCTTTGGTGGGCGCGCCCTGGTCGGCTTGGCTCAGAACCATCTCATATACTGTCCCAACCAAACTCACTGTTTAAGTCTTAGCTTAGCCCTACTTCCTCTTCTTCTTCCATGCATTCTCTCTCTCCTCATTTTTGTACTTGTCTACACAATCACCCTAAGGCCCACATGGTTGTATGTTACAGTACAACGAGTCCAGTTCAAACTATGTAGTTGCCACAACACTGTAATATGGTGCAGTAGTTTGTACACGCAGAAAATACAAGAACCCATTTTCTAGAGCATAATTGATCAGCCTTTTAGCCTCCATTAATGAGTGTCTCCCAGGTGCAAAATTTTAGAAGAGAAAGCAATGCACAATTCTTCAAGACAAACCAACCAGTCCAAAGAAATGTAAAATACCTTGAGTCGGATGCATTGGAAAGTTTAACTAATGTAATCTCTCCTTGCCTACCAAAACAACATCAGTTTAAGTTCTTTAGAAGAGATAACATAATATTTTACGAGATTACTCTTGCTGCATTTTTTACCACAAATCCTACTGTTCTTCTCTCCGATGCCCGATGCATGTTATACTATTTGTTGCTAGGTATCCTTCAAATCACACGCACGCTGAGAGAGAGAGAGAGAGAGAGAAGAGACGACAAGTGTAGGACCACATTTAACCACTTGATGGAGGGATGGAGAATTATGGAGGAATTGATATTATACCACATATATAAGACGGGAATGTATTTTAGCAAAGCAACAGCAGACTGGCATTCGTTTATGTGAATGGTGCGGATACAGTGACCAAAGAATAATGGTACCAGCTAAAGAGCAGACTAGACTGCCTAGGTTTTCCCCGTCTTCTTAAATTTCATCACCTGCAAGTGTACTAGGGGCATTCAATGAACAATTCATAATTGAATTGAATGTTTCTCGTATAATAATAATAAAACAATAATATTCATTCATCTCCATCATTCAAATCAGAAGGCAAATCCTGCCCTGATGAGCTAAAGAGCCTTGTTTTGGAATGTCGATTCATTGAATGATTGGTAGCAAGGTAATATGTTTATGCAGATGGTTATTAACTAGGAATGTTTTATATCAGAATGAAACCTGAAACACTCGTGTACGTGTAGGACTCATTCATCAAGTGTCAACAGGACCATATGAAAAAGGCACATAGAAGAGACACTTCTCTTCCTTTCCATTTTAGTGAATGCTCCATCCGTAATTTGGATGTGTGTGAAGACAGAAGAAGACATGTTGGGAAGCTAAGAATCCCAGGTCCAAACGCAAACAGCAAAGGTGAAGAAAGGTAGTTTGTGTCCTCCAAATTGTCACATCATATTTACATACCCATTTTTTGGCAAACTAAGTTTTTCTTCAGTTCAAACTTTACTGCAGCTCCCACAGAGTTGTTTGAAGACACAAAACATTCAAGTAAAGCTCTGCTTTCCCCAGACAAAAATCTTAAAACAAAGGGAGCACCACATACCAAACATCATTATTGGTGAAATACTTGTTTCAACTTATAAAACTGAAGATGACTTTTGGATATCCTTTCCAAACAAGGAAATTTGTAAGTTTCCATCTGATCTTAAATTTGAGCTGTTCTGAGGAAGAAAATGCAGATAATTTCGCTTTTCTTAAATAAAGAGAGTAAGTTTTGTGACATCAAGTAAAATCTATCACAAGAGTTAAATATATATATTGGACTATCGTTAGGAAAAGGAAAAAAAGCTATTGAACATAAGGTGTTAGCTCCATAAAAACTCCAGAAAAAGAAAGTATTTATAATTATCGAATGTCTGTATTGCTTGCATTTAGGTTCCATCACTTCTTAAGTCAAGTTTCATTGCTTGATGTCGAACTTTCAAATTCCTTTTTTATTTTTGTTGGGAAGGGAGACGTTTAACATAATGGAAGCATCAATAGGATAATGTAATGAGTAAAATAAAACTTCTCTCATTTGAATGAAACTATAAGGAACAAGTACAAATACAAATTTTTAACATGGAAATTTTAATTTCGGGGGCAAATATGAATACATAAAATAAATCAAATAGAGAGATACTGTTTGTTTCCGTTTTTATTTTTAGTTTTCTGTTTTTGTTTTCAAATTCGGTAAAAAATCTTGTTTGTTTGAGTTTT
>JANZLH020000143.1:486021-506972 GCA_026770325.2 Erythroxylum fimbriatum
CTTTTTCACTCGTTGAGCTTAAAGCTCTGATCGGTGGCTACTCCGGTCACAACTGCCATTATGTTTCATGCATTTGTACAATAGAGTGCATCATTCTAAATTCCCTATCCCATTCAATCACTTTCTCATGTCATCGGACCTTAGTCTGACATTCCACATTGAAGTGGAGCTTTACACAATTTCATTCATGTCCAAATACACATTTAACAGTCACAGATGTACACAGAAGCGGAGCATTTAAAAATTTCATTCATGTCCAAATACACATTTAACAGTCACATATATACACATAATTCATCTAGTTCACAGATTCACAACCAGATAACACTTCTATGTCATAGCTCCCCAATACATCGGACCTTCTGTCCAGAACCCACAATCAGAACACAATCACTAACCCACCATTATCTCCACAGTGAACATATAGTAATGGAGAGAGAGTCCTCTAGGTCACTCACCTATAGCTTTCGAGCTAATGTTGGGAAGTCTCAGCAACGTCGGTGGATCGACGCTTCAAATGTGTCTCTATAACGGTCAAAGTAGATAACATAACTAACTGTCCACTCAGAATTATTTAATGATGCACATGTGGAAATTAAAATGTGTATAATGCATGTTCGTGACACTCCCGACACTTTTCCAAATATTACCATCATAAAAATTACGTCTAAAAATTAGAAATCTAACGTCACTAAAATCACTCAATTCGGACCTCTATAGGTCCAAAAATTAATAAAACAATGACAAAAAAATAATTTCCCGGTCCCCTTACTTAGACCTAACCAATCAACGTTAATTTCACCTTTAAAAATTTCCAATTTCTCATAACATGAAATTAATATTTCACGAATCCGATGCCTCAAAAATCAGGTCAATCGGATATCGGATGGAAAAGATATAAGCAAAAGAGGGCGAGGAGGGTCGCCCTCGCAAGCGACGGAAAATCCGCTCGCCTCGCACTCGCGAGGAGTCGCGCTCGCGAGGCGAGCATTCGCTCCAAACAAGCCGCTCACCATCGCAACGTAAAGCCATCCGAGCCGTTCGCAACTGCGACGGCTTGCACCCGCGAGCTATTAAGACCAACAGCCATCTCGCGATCGCGAGTTGCTGCTTTCTTCCTTCCCTTTTTCTATCCGAATTTCAAACATATATAACTCTTTACACACTTATCAGAAAATTACAAACCATATCTCGTTGGAAAGATCATGAAAAACTCTACTAGTTTCATGAAGGACACAAAAATTAATTTCACCCCTAAAGGTGTAAAAAATACACTCAAAGTTACTGCCTTCACAATATTTCCCAAAACAGTATACCATTTTGCAAAAACCATAACTTTCCATTCCCTTTGCCAAAAATTACAAGCTTTATGCCAAAAGAAAGATCAAAACCTGTTCTACAACTTTCATGAACAACATGGAACCAAATTCAATTGCTAAATGGGTCAAAAATTCAATTAAAGGTTCTGCCCATACATTGCACCTGAACAGTACTCCAATTTTCTAAAAACCATAACTCCTTACCCAAATGTCCAAAAAATGCATACTTTATATCAATAAAAAGATCAGATTACATACTACAATTTTCATGAAGGGCTTAGAAGCCAATTCCAATTCTAACTAGGTCAATTTTGCCCATGAATGTGACTGCCCGATAACTAGTAGAATGCCTAAATCAGATCCCACCTTTGAAAATTTATATCTCACAATTCTGATATCCAAAATTCACATATTATACCTCATTTTAAAGCTAGTTCATCCCTCTGTAACTTTCCATAAGACCACTTGTGCTAATTAAAATCTCAAAAATCCAGAATTTAGCTTCAATATCCAATCACTACAAAACCTATACTTAGAACAATTTCCAGCACCAACGAATTAACATCCAAAAGTCAACAGGTCATAACTCTCAACCTAGACATCGAAAAATTGCATACTTAGTGGTAATAAAAAGCTAACAGGAACCTCTTCAAGTTTTATGAGACCAAAATAGCAAATTCATTCCAAAGCAACCTAGAAAAATGCATCAAAGTTTCAGGTCATCAAGCTCGGATACTGTTCATACAGCTCATATCGTTCACTTTCAAGACCAATTTCAAACCCCTTCAAGCCACAATTGGGCAGAACTTCCTTCACATAAAATGTAGCCAAATGTTTCAATTTTAATTCAAGACAAGCCTCACCTCATTTGCTCAACCACACAAAGAGTTATGATCAAAACATTAGAATCCATACACATTCCATTTTCAGCTTTTCTATCTGACTTCCATTCTTATCATTCCACTTCCAATCCTACTCCAATTAGCATGCAATTTATCTAAGAAATCAGCCACAATTCAATCCAAACTTTCACTTGCATGCATAGTCACAAAATTGGTAGCACACTCACAATAAACTCTTATCTAACATTACAAAAATCAATCCCAAAACTAAGACAAAACCTATCTAAACCATGTTAGATCATTCATCCTCATATAAACATGAATTTATACCCAAGCAAGCAAACCATAAGCTTTATGAAATTAATGCACAATAATTCATAATTAATGCACAATACTTCCCAATTAATGCCCCTAACCCCTAATTGAAGAACATATAATGAAATCCTTACCTAACCAAGCTTCCAACTCTTAAATTCTTCAACCTTTCACAACTTCCTAATTTCTCCTCCTCATGCACGACATCATCTTCTTCTCAACAACATACACATCATCACCATGTAAAGGAGGTAGAAAGCTAGAGCTTGAGAAAACACTTAAGATAGGAGGAGAGTAGCAATTTAGCTAAAGGAATTAAAGAAGACCAATGAAGAAGAAGAAGAAGGTCTCGGATGAAGAAGGAAATAAGAAATATTTGTTTTATTCACAAACACAACTCACTTATCCAACATCAAGAAGGGTCGTGAATGAAGGGAAAAAGATAAGGGCATTAAATGGGTTAAGACACTTGTCATTTTAATGAGAAAAAGACAATCACTTAATATCTTTTAATAAAAGAAACACTAATAAACGAAATCTTTAACCCATTCAATTCCAATGGCTCCAATTACAATCCCAAAATAATGTACCCAATATTTCAGTGCCATTGTACAGAAATTTTCAGTACCGGAAACCAACCGGTTCGTCACTTGGTGATTTCTCTGGTCCGGAAAATTTCCCCGAAAAATTCCAGAAAAATTTCTAAAATTCTCCTAAAATAGAAAACACACAAGGAATCACTCCAATAAATTTTTAAGCACCAAGACCAAATTGTCCACAACAAAATCACATTTAGGCACATAGACTGGGAAATGTTATGAATGTATGTACAGTTATTTTCATGTGTAATTTTACTATTCCCATATCAGGTATGCATGGATATTTCAAAATAAATCCTAAACCCTCTTAACTCTTTGCCAAATTACTATTTTACCCTTCCCATCGGGGGTGGGATGTTACACCTAGAGTGTACAATAGGCTATGCCTTCATTCAGTACAATAAGGTAGACATTTGGCTACGTTTTTTTTTTGCTACATTTTAAAAATCATCGCTAAAAAGCTTTTAGTGATGATTTTGAAACTGCAATGCTTTTATAAAATCGTCACAAAATGGTGGGCTTTTGTAAAACTAAAAGTTCATGAAAAATGACCACTTTTAGCTACGTTTTAAAAAAAACATAGCTAAAAGTCGTCCTTGGCAACGATTTTCAAAATCATTGCCGATAGTGGACCTTTTGGTGACGCTTTTCATAAATTGCCACCAAAGGTTCAACATTTGAAAGCGATTTACAAATCGTCGCCAAAAAGTTAGCCTTTGGGTTTGGTGACGATTTTTTAAATTGTTTTTTATCGTAAAAGGCTCACCAAAGAGTCCACATTTGTTGACATTTTTAAAAATCGTCGCCAAACCCAAAGATTAACCTTTTGGCGACAATTTGAAATCGTCACAAAAGGGTAGGCTTTAACGATGCTTTTGTAAAATAATCACAAAAGGTAGGCTTTTGTAAATTGAAGGTTAGTAAAAAATAGCCACTTTTAGCTAAGCTTTTTAAAAACGTAACTAAAAGTCACCCTTTGGTGATTATTTTCCAAATCGTCATCATAGTGGACCTTTTAGTGACGATTTTTGAAAATCGTCACTAATGGTTCAACATTTGGTGACAATTTATGAATCTTCACCAAAAACTTAACCTTTGGGTTTGACGGTGATTTTCAAAATTGTCACCAAATGTGGACTCTTTGGTGACAATTTTTTGAAAATTGTCATCAAAATTATTTGGCGATGATTTTTAAACAACGTCACCAAATAATAATTACATGAGGAAAAAAAGAAAGTTTATTGGAAGGAAATGAAAACGAAAACACTATCTCTCATCCTTTTCTCGTAAATCCCCTTCTCATTGTCTTTATTGTGCTTTCATTTTATATTTTGTTTCTTTTTTTGTTTCAAATTATCTTTTGGTATAGTAGTTCCCTAAAGGCAATCGCCTTTAGCACGTTTTGTACAAAGTTATGTACATACTTTATTTTCAATAATAAAGAAAGGCATATTTTATTAATTTGGTGTTCATTATTTATGAATTGATATTGATCTATAAATAAATTAATGAAGTCCATGATATATGACACAGCATGAAGGAAATCATGATGTGATCATACTATTGAGATTCCTATCATGCACAATTATGTCAGTATCTAAATTATCCCTAGTCATATGATTTATGAGACTGGACATCGTTAATCCGGATAAACTAGCACATGTCAAATTCCTTAATTTGATCAAACAGTGAATCTCAGAAACTGTAAACATGCAATGTTTCGAGTTAAGATGTAGATGCTTACTAGAAATAGTAAATACATTAGATGACCTACCATGAGATCATTATATGGATGCCCTATTATAATGTCAATAATAATCTTATCATAGTAATCGTGCAAGTATCCTTAGACTTGAGGTGCTCAAGGATATCTTGGGTACTGATTCTGTGCTTTGATTACATTCCTTGTTACCTTGCAAAGGTCGCTTATAGGGTGATGATTGGTTACAGCTTGAGTTATTCGAAGGTAATTGAGTAGCCAATATAGGATTCACCACTTCTGTGATAGTAGAAGATGATACCCCCAACCTCTTATCGGGGTCATTACATAGAAATCTCTGGCTAGAGTACATGTGTCATGAAGAATATCTTCATTGACATATAGAGTAATAAGTCCTAGGATGAGAACTGATATCACTTGGACTAGATTTGATGTTGCCAGTCTAGTGAGAGTTGACACTTTACCCATACTCATAACCAAGTAGGGTATAGCATGGTGAAAGGATGAATTGCATAACAATTTTCTATGGGATGGTTCGTGACGAGCACGAGTTTGTTCGTTAAACCACTTAATTTTCGGTCAATTGGAGGTCATGATATGTTGCTAGACGTCACTCATGACTTTCCTGGATTAAGTGTTAATCTAAGTGGCCAACATAACCGAGAACCTAATGGGTCACATGCATAAAAGTGACTCGGAGGATTCGTAAAATGGTTTTGAATAGAGATCCATTTTATAGAAAGCAATAGAACCAAATAGATCTCGATGATATTGGGATATGTCCCGTTAAAATTATGACATCAATATTGCTAAAACTGGTCTCTAGTGTTTTTCCCCACCTGAAACCCAATAGCACCAACCCTAGTATGACTGGACCATCTCAACATTTATATATATATATATATGTATGTATATGTATATAAAGGTGTGTGCAATGTGGAAAATGAGAGTCTTCTTTATTAAGTTGCATTTATTTTCTTTAAATGATAAAAGACAAAAACAATAAAGCATTAAAAAAAAGCTAAAAAGGAAGGTTGATGTTCGTAAGAAAGGTTTTTTAACAAGTATATAAAAACCATCTTTCAAGTTTTTCTTTTAAGCTTTATCATCTTCTTCTCTCTTCTTTCTCTTTAACGTTTTTGCTCCCTATAGAACAAAGGAGAGAGTTAGTACTCTTGTCCTTGTTCTAGTCATTTCCAGATCAAAGAGTTTGATTCGGTTAGTTTCTCCGATCCCTGCATGGATACCGTTGGAGACGGTCTGTTTTGGTCGTTGTGGTTTGCGACAACCCGATCAGTAGAAGATCGAAGAACAAAGGAGACTATACACAAGGTACATAGTTATTATATAAATGATTTATTTATGTAAATGTCATGTATATATATATATATGTCATGAACATGGATGTGAATTGAGAATTTTCAGCTAGGTTTAATGGTATTTTCTTGTATAGGCACATAAATCCTGGACTTCGGGAAAGTCCCAGAACAAACATTTTTTGTTTTCCGCACTGTGTGTACATGATGCACGCATCGAGATTTTCCTATAAGTGTAGCTATTTTGAGCTGTCAAGGTCAGTAAGTAAACCGACTTTCATGCCTATAAAATGCTCTTAGTATCTATAATGTATGTAGAGAGAAAAACAGAAAAAAAACAGAGAAATTTTGAGCAGAAGTTCATATAGAAACAACTAGTGTAACGTTGTTTTTATTATCAATATATTGTTATTTATATACTTCGTTTTTCCAACAAGTGGTATCAGAACCAGGTTTGTGACTACATTTCAAGGACGTGAAAAATGACCAATATGATTCAGCCTCAAATTCCAAAATTAACAAAGACAAATTATGAAAACTGGGGCATCCAAATGAAGGTACTAATTGGATCATGAGATTTATGGAAGATTGTCAAAGAGGGCTACACTGAGCCTGAAGATGCAACCCCCGAAGCATCTTTATCAAACGCTCAAAGCACCTCACTTAAGGAATCACATAAAAAGGACAGGAAGACAAAGTTTATCTTCTAAGGAAAGCATTGTATGGATTAAAGCAAGCTCCATGGGCTTGGAACATGAGAATAAATGAGTATTTCGAAAAGAATTCTTTTGCAAAAAGCCCACATGAGTATGCCTTAGACACGAAGAAAAATCAAGATAATGATATCATGATTGTGTTTTTATATATGGATGATATGATCTTCACGGGAAATGATTCGAGTATGTTTAGTAATTTTAAGAAAGCTACGACTAAAGAATTCAAAATGACAGATATTGGTGAAATGTCATACTTTTTTGGAATCGAGATAAAACAATTGAGAGACGAAATATTTATGTCAAAGAAGAAATATGTGGATCAAATCTTGAACAAGTTTAAAATGAAGGACTGCAAGCCAATGGCTACGCTAGAAGAAACAGGTGTAAGATTGAGAATAGATTTAAATATAGAGTAGGTAAATCCGATACTGTTCAAGAGTTTAGTTAAAAATCTGAGGTACTTGACTTTCACACGCCCAGATATTATGTACACAGTTTGATTGGTCAGTAAATATATGGAGAAGCCAAAGCAAGATCACTTCATTGTAGCAAAAAGAATTTTAAGATATGTTAAAGGTACAATATTATGGTTTATTTTGTACACATTCTGAAGATTTAAAGTTGATTGGTTATTCAGATAGTGATTATAGTGGAGACTTAGAAGATCGAAAGAGCACTTTGGATATGCATTTCATATTGGATTAGCAATATTTTCGTGCTCATAAAAAAGACAACAAATAGTTGTTCCCTCGACGTGTGAAGCCGAGGATAGCGCTGCAGCAACATGTACATGTCAAACAATATGATTAAAGAATATTTTGAGTAAGTTATATCACACACAAGAAATTCTGATTATAATATACATTTACAATAAATTTGCTATATCACTTGCACAAAATCCAGTGTCACATAGCCAAAGCAAACATATAGATATGAAATATCATTTTATTTGAGAACAAGTGAGACAAAACTATAAAGCTCATTCATTGCAGAATTGAAAATCAACTTTCAGATACTTTTACAAAGCCTTTGAAGACCTATATATTTCACAAACTCAAAGAAAAGCTTGGCATGAAAAGTTAGGTTTGAGGGGAAGTGTTAGAAGACAAACCTGTGTAAAACTCTTCAGGGTTCTTCTAGACACGACAAATGAGTGTAGCTATTGTCTTCCATGTTGTTAGCTGTCAAAGTTCATTTATTATAGCTTTTAGTTAGTGTAGCTATTTTGAGCTATCAAAGTTAGTGAGTAAACCGACTTTCATGCCTATAAAAAGCCTTTAGTATTTCTAATGTATGTAAGAGAGAAAAAATAAAGAAAATTTGAGTAGTAGCTCATATAGCAACAGCTAGTGTAACATTGTTTTGGTTATCAATATATTGTTATTTGTCTACTTCTTTATTCCAACAAAGCTCACATATGAATAAAAACTAGAGAAAGTGAGAAATTTGATTGGTCGCATCACTTCCTACACATCCAAACTATAAAGAGTCAAAAATTTATAGACAAAGGTTACAACTTTTCACATAAAATGCTCGCAATTCAATCTTCTTTTAATTATAGTGGGCGCCACTTAATGAGTACCCATAACCAATATTTTAAAAATTAGATTGAGTATTGAACTGGTTAAAGGAAAAGTTTAAAGATTAAAGGTATAACTGGTGTTAAATTGCTATCAAACTAGGTAAAAATTATAAGAATAAGTAAAAATACAATGTTTCATTAAAATAAAAAGAGTACACCAATGTCTATTATTGTATAATGAACTAATAATAAATCAATTTTAATAATTCAAACTAAACCTGAATATAACATAAAATTTAGAACAAACGTAAAATTTATAACAATAATAAAAATCAAAAATTCATTTTTGAAAGAGGTTGTATCTCATCATTGTCAAAAGTTTCAAATTCTCCAATGCTATTTAAAGACTTGTAAACAACACTCTCATCCAAAGTATCTACATCAACTTCTTCTATTATATTCAAATAAATAATAAATTAGTAATGTGTGAAATTATTCTCGACTGCAACTTTTTTATGAAAATTTTCTCTATTGTAAATTTGTACACAATATATTTTTAATGTTAAACGTCATAAAACTAAGATATCAATGCATTTTCTTCGTATATCACCTTTTCAAGTTCAATATAATTGAGATAAGGTGATGGTTCTTCTTCTTCAATCCAAAAATTAGTAGGTCAGTACAATCAATATCAATAGGATCATACATTCTCTTCTTACTAAGCGATCTAAATACATAATAGACAAATTATAAAGTCAAAAATAAAAATAAAAATAAAAATAAATTAATAAAATACAAGTTTTTCATTCTCAGATTATAAGTAATATTTAAAAAGTCACTGAGTCTTTGATATGTCATACGATTTCGTTTCTTTGTATGAATATGTTAAAAAATGCTCCATTTAGGGTCATAACCTGATAAAGAAGTTGTACTGAGTAATCTGATAACAAGTTTTCTTAATGTTGGAGCATTTTCACTAAATAATCTCCACCACTCATTTATATTTTAAATTAATAGTTATGAGAAATAAAAATATATAATATTAATATGTAAAGGATGAACTAAAAGTATGAAAACTTACTAGGCTGCATTTTTTTCATTATAAGTTCTCTCTTTGTAGATGATCTAGCAAAACCTCCTAAACCTTCACGATATAGTTTAATTTCATTTGTAGTCTTTGATTGCTCTTAAATAGAGAAAATACCTTTGTATTCAATCTTATAAAAAATTATAATATCATTTGTACATGCATCTCCACTATATAAGCAGTAAGGATTGAGAAAATAAGCAGCTAAATAGATCCTTTAAGTAAGATGCTTATCACATCATCAGTTAAGAATATCTTTATAAGAATTGTACAATTTCTCCTTTCCATTAGAAAGACTTATAATTGTTTTGCAAGCTCTATACATTTCATCATATATATACCAAATATATCTTCTCAACTAAGTCAATAGTCCTAAAAAACCTTATAAGTGGAGTCACAATCTTCACAATGATCAATCAGGCATTCTAAAATTTATTATCTAGAATAATAACACAAACTTTTTTCCTTTCACACTCTTTTATAACTTTAAAAATATTTACTTGTCACTAAATTTTGAAGTAGTTATTTATGATTGTAAATACTTTTAAAAGTAATAAATGTAGTTGTAAACCTAGTATCAACAAGAGGCACAATCTGAAACCAATCTTCTTGCTTTCTTAATTGAGACAAAAATATTATATGATTATACACAAAAATTGTGATCTTTAGACGCACGTGAACAAGACTTAAAATATAATCAATACGCCAATATCTTTTAAATTGAGATTTATATAATGAGCAACTCATACTTAAATTGTAATAAATACCCAACTGATACATAATTAACTACATTATCTATAATGAAATGCACAACATTATTTGGTCTAACCCACTAGACAATTTCATAAAATAATTCAGATAAAGAATCAACACTTTTTACCATATCATAACCATCAATAGACTTGATAAAAGTTCTTCCAATATTACAATAAACCCATAAATTGATCAATGTTCTTTGTCTTTAATCTTGTTGATTCCCAACAAGACTTATATGTATGCATAATCAACTGACATTCTTTTTCTAAATCTTGAAGAAAAGGCACACTAATATGGTACCTTAAATCCTAGAACTACCGTTGTTGTAACATCTATTATTTTTTGAAAATATATATGGTGAATTTAAAACATTTAAAGGAATACATTAATAGTAGAACCATCTAGCTCTTGCTTGTTTACATCACAAAACATCATCTTTATCAAATAAAACACTTTTTAAACTAGGTCGAGAACAATAATTAATTCTCAGAGGAAAATAAGAATCTATGTTGTTGCTTTCTTTTTGTCTTTTATCTAATACTTGTTATGCTTTATCACCTCTAAAACATATATTATGAGCCTCTTTATTTTACCTTTTCTTTTTTGCTTATTGCTATGAAAAATTTCTAATTCTCTCACGTATATCATATGGTACTTTTTGCAAGAAGCAATATTACCCTTAATACCAATAAGATATTCTTTCATTTTATAAATTCGTCTTCTTTTTAAATATTCTATAGCGAAAAATACAATTATATAGGACATTTCCATTAAATGCTTGACAAGAAGAAAAATATTTCATTGTTGGATCATACTTACCAAAAGCAGAGGATGTTAAGTTCATCGAATCTTTTTATGATGATTCCATATTTTCTATTAATAACCATAACAAAAATAAGTCACAAAATACTAAAATAATGAACCAAAAGGAAAGATGAAATGAAAAGAAGATACAAGTCTAAAAACAAAAATACCCCTTAATTTGTCTTCGTGATTCGTTTGTCTTTAGTGTCTATTTGTTAATATGAGTTTTGACTTCATTCACCATAACCAACAAAGAAATAATAATAAAAGGAGAGAAAACTTGTGATCTTGACATAAGGAATCAAAGTCTATATCGAAGAAACATAAAAGAGGTTGAAAGAGAATTTAAAACATTAAAGAAAATCAACTTAAATAGGAAACAACAACTGAAATATTTTAAAATTGAATAAATCTAAAAAGTCACTTAAAAAGTTGAAGTATGTTTAAAGAAGGATACTGAAATTCTTTAAACATACTTCTTTAAATTTTAAATATCACTCCTTAACATACTCTTAAATTATCCTATACAAAATTACTTATTTATACAAAATTACTATTTAATAACTTTTCAGTGTCCTTCTTTAAACATACTTTTTCAAAGTTTAAACATTACTCCTTAATACACTCTAAAATTATCCTAAAAAATTACTTATCTACATTTAATTACTTATTAATAAACTTTTTAGTATCCTTTTTCAAGTATGCGTCTTTAAAGTACACACTCTTAAATTATCCTAAACAAAATCACTTATTTATATTAAATCATTGATTAATAATGTTTCAATGTCCTTCTAAGCATACTTGTTTAAAGTTTAAACATTATTGCTTAATACACTTTTAAATTATCCTGAAAAAAATTACTTAATTATATTAAATTACTAGTTAATAACTTTTTAAGTCCATGCTTTAATTGAATTTAAAGAATTATTAAAAATCTAGTAGTAACTTGTACCTAAATCTAAGAGAAAACAAAATCTCTATAAGTCAGTCAATAGTGAACCCCACTTAAAAATATATAATAACATTTTATAATGCAAAAAATTAATTTTGTTTCTTTTTTTAATTTTTTGAAAAATTAAAATTCTTTTTATTAAATAAAGAATGGCATCCATCCATAACCAAAGTAAAGTGTCGGGTAAAGTAATAAGATATTAACCAATAGACACATTTTACATTATCCTTGTACAATTCTCAAATAATAATGAAAGTTGAAACATGCTAATGCAAACTTGCAAGTCATCCAGCAAAGGTTAAGAAGTTCCTAGAGTGTTACAAAACCAACAACAAGCAATGAGAAGCTTTTGACGATGTTGTCTCTAGTATTATTTCTCCAAAGGAAATTATCAACATTTGCCGATGATAGCAAATGACTATGGTTTATTTCCATCTCCGGCTGGGGTTATGTTTTAGGTTTGTTTAATCAAGCATTTATATAGCCTAACAAATTTTTACCTCTTTGTTGCATTTAAGTCTTAGAAGAAGTGATATAAAGCTATAAACACCTTGCCTTTTTAAATGATTATTTATCAATTAATTGAGCCAAAGGGATTTCCTCTGTATTTTTGCATTTATCCATGAGTTTCTACCTCTTCCACTACGCTCAATTCCTAACTCTCTTTGGCTTCTTCAATATTGATTTCTCTGGTTGATAATATGAAATTGATGTGCTTACAGTTAAGGATTGAGGAACTAGCAACTTCTTTTTGTTCATGGATCAGT
This sequence comes from Erythroxylum fimbriatum, assembly GCA_026770325.2. Classification (NCBI taxonomy): domain Eukaryota; kingdom Viridiplantae; phylum Streptophyta; class Magnoliopsida; order Malpighiales; family Erythroxylaceae; genus Erythroxylum; species Erythroxylum fimbriatum. The sequence goes on from JANZLH020000143.1 coordinate 498,737, forward strand.
ATGGGTGGGTTGTTACAAATCCTTTGCTTCCTGCTGGGGTAAGTGTTCTTCATCTCCTATTGATTGAATTTGAATTAGGTAACATCTAAAGTTTGAACAGCCTCTGCCTCCTACTACAATATGCATTCATCTCCTTCTGTATATGGTCGTGGTTTCATGATTCTCCAATCTCTATTGTTATTTGTTTAATAGATTGGTAGAGAAATCTCATTGGATGTTGTTTCTTTGTTTATTGGATTGGTAAAGGAATCTGAGGAGAAAGACCACCCATTAATGTGTTGTGTCAGTGACCTAGCTCTATTTTGGCTGAAGAAGAAGAACATTAATTTTTTTGGTTCTTTATGGTTCACTGCTAAACCTATAATCAAACGACAAGTATCGAACTTTTATTTTAGTAGGGAATTCATCTTCATATCTAAACTGTTATCTTTTATATACCCTTTTTAATGTTTAAGCAAACTAAAGTCCAACAAATGATATCTCACATCAACATATTTAAACATACAATAGAAATAGGATTCGTGTTAATATGTATAACACTCTGACTGTCATAAAAAATAACTCTTTTAAATTAAATCAAGTTCATGAAGATACTTCTTCATCCAAAGCAATTCTTTGTAAGCTTCAGTTGTAACAATAAATTCAGTCTTAGTAGTGGTCAATGCAATATTATTTTACAACCTAAATTGCCAAGCTATAACTCCTTCTGTAAAGGTAATCGGATAACCTAAAGTCGTCTTTCTCGAGTCAGCATCACTTGCTATGCCTGAATTAATGTACCTAGAAAGAATAAGATCCTACTTCAAAACACAGTTTTAAACTAGAAGCGCCTTAAAGGTATCTCATAATCCACTTTATAACATTTTAATGCTCTTTAACAAGATTAGAGAGAATATGGTTAACTATATCGACTAAGTGAGTAATATTGAACCTTATGCAAATTATTGCATGTATTAAACTTCCTATTATAAATGTATAAGGAATATTTTAAGTGTCTTCTTTCTCTTTACCACTAGATGAAGGTTGTCTAGTGTCAAGCCGAAAATGAATAACAAGAGATATGCTTACCACTTGAGCTTTATTTATGCAAAACTATTAAAGTTCTTTCTCAGTGTACCTTCCTTGAGACAACCACAATTTATTTTCTTTTTAATCACAAATAATATGTATTCCAAGAATTTGTCTTACTAGTCTTAAGTCCTTCATTGCATAAGACTTACTAAGCTCCTTTTTCAACTTGTCAATTCTAAAAGCATTATGACCAACAATCAATATGTCATCAACATAGAGTAATAAAATGATGACATCCTTATTAAAAAATTTCTAAACAGATTCGCAGTAATTAGAAGTAGTCTTATTATATCCCTACTTGATTATAATTGACTCAAACTTCTTATACACTACCTTAGAGTTTGTTTAAAACTATATAAGCTTTTCTTTAGCTTACATATATAATTCTCCTTATCTTTCACTAAAAGACCCTCTAGCTGTTGCATATAAATCTTCTTAGACGAATTACAATGGAGAAAATGTGGTTTTCATATCTAAGTGTCCAACTACTAAATCAAGGATAACTACCAAACCAAAAAAAAATCTCAGCCTAAACACATTGAGAGGTAATTAGATCTATAGGGCACTAACTTTTCTATGCAGATTCCTGTGAAACTAGCCGGTCTCACTTCTACATGGATGAACCCTCTTGGGTGGACACACTTTCAAGGGTTTCGACGATGTTCCAAATGCAATTCGGATTCCCTGGAGTCTTTCTAGGCAATGGTTTTGGCACTGTAAACCATTACATATGGCAGTTGCTGCTGGCATTAACTTAGCACGTGCATAAAGATGTGCAGGATTTGATGTTACCAAGTTCGTCTATGGTAATGGTCTGTGTTTGCTAGTGTATTTTGAGTATCTGTTGATATATTGTTGTTGTAGTTGTTGGTATTTTATTGCTTGGTGTATAATTAGGTTTTTGTGGTATTTGTTTTGAGCTTCTTCTTGTCATCTCCTGTTCTGACAGTCTAGGATGCAATTGTTAGCAGGACAGTTATATGCATGCCATTTTGTTTTGCGTGTCTTGAGTTTACCTTTGGTAGCTATTGTTTGTACATAACTTTTAATTCCTTATAAAATTTCTGATTTACAAAAAAAAAAAAAAAATCTGATGGAAGACATCTTAGCAACCAACAAGAAAATCTCTTTGAAGTCATTTCCCTTTTTCTGTACAAAGTCTTTAATAGCTAACTTGAATTTATATCATCGAGAAGAAGAATTCTCTTCATTTCACCTTTTAAACTCATTAATTTTACAAAAGCTTTTTTTTAAACCTTTAGGAAAGCTAACTAGTTTACAAGTTTGGTTGTAATAAAAAGATTTAATCTCTTCTTTCTTAGTTGCAACCCACATATCCTTATAATCACTATTCATAGCCTCTTCGTAGCTCTTAGGTTCACCCTCATTAGTTTGGATCACATCATTAGATGCTTAACAAGTGGATGGAATGCTTTCTCTAGTAAACCTTCTAGGTGGAACTGTGTTTTCTTGTTTTAATGTATGTAATACCACAAGTATACATATTGTATATTGTAGTACACAAGATATCGTTTATAAGAAGATTAGATTAATCACCTAACAATTTGAATGCACTTTCTCTAAGGTAATAAAAGATTGAATTAATTGAAATTAAAATAAATTGACTAAAATTAAATAAACTAATAAAAATTAATAACTTGATAAGTGAAGATAACAATAAAAGTGAAGTTAATCATTAATGGAAACTTAGGGATTATTCTGTCCTTGTTTTGTCTTTCCTCTACCTTGTTAATTCAATTATTCTTGATCCTAGATATCCTATAGTTTTGATTCACCTCTTTCGAGATTTAATCAAATAATCCCAATTGAAATAGATAATAGTTAAGTTGTGATCTCTCCATTCTCAAAACTACTCCTAACTACTCAATTGGATTTGAAACAATACTAAGGATAATTAACTCATAATTAAGATCTCTCTTCAATTGTTTATTAACTTGATATTTGTAGGTCTATTAAGGTACCAACTAACTTAACACATATAACTTTGATTCAATCTCTCAATTTCTTATCAAGTATAAGCATGAAAAATACCACAAAGCGTTAACATATTGAATTCAAAAAAATAAAGTTATACAAAACAATTCAAGAATAAACCATAATATAAATTTAGAAATCCATAATCATGTTCAGTACATAACTAATCAAAATTAACATCCAATATAATGAAATATGGAGAGAAAATAGAGAAAAGAACTTGGAGCCTTGATAAGGAAATTTTGGAAAATTGGAGTTGATCTTGATATTTCCACTTTTCATCTCTTTTTTTGTGATGTGTATCGTCTCTTTTGTGTTTTTTTTCCTTTTTATATTCTTGAACCTTATAGGGTTCTTTCTGGGATTTTCCACTTGTTTTGGTTCTAAACACAGCCCGAAACATCAAGAATACAAAAATCTCGTAAGCTAAAAAAGTTGAAATCTTTCTGGGATCTTTGCTTGTTCCCAAGCAAAACTAAAACCACAAAACAAACAAATCATAAAACAAACATAATCACAAAATCATGCAACAATCCAATAATGGTACAATGACATCAAATCTCATAGAACTAACTTAACTTTAATCATCAACGACTTAAAAAGTTCCACCACACTAATTTATTCCATTTATGTTTAAGTGCTTTGATTTGAATATGCATATCAATCAAAATATTGACACCCTATTCATGCACTTATGAAACTTGTAAGCATGCACTTATTATTATTAATCAATTATAAAGGTAAACTATCACTAAGTAAACCTTTTTGAAAATTCTTACTATTTTTAAAAGATCAATAGGTTTAATTTTATTACAAGCACCCTTTGGCACCTAGTCTTTTGATGCAAAGGCAAAAACCTTGTTATGAATGTTCCCTGGTTACTCAAATAAGTTAAGTTTTTTACTTAGCTTGGTTGAAGTGTCATTCTAGCTTTTTGACGTAAAGATAACATTTTGTTGTGAATGCCCCTGGTTACTAAGCTATATTATAACTCTCAACTGGCTACTAACTTTATTCTTAACCTAATTTTCTTAAACAAAGCCAATGTAATAAGAATTTTATTTAACACATAATTTTTTTCACAATTTCTTAACCTACCAATTTAAATGAATATAATTATAAGTGTATCTAAACATATGTCATAAAGTGAAAGAATATATGTCATATGAAAGAATATATGTCATATGTTAATTAACATGCATATTCACCCTAATGACTTTAAAACACAACTTCACAAGTTAATGAGCCTTTACAATTTAAATGACCATGTTCGAAGGTAAGCCAATTCTTTTCAATTCATGCTATGGACACATTCACACAATGCAACAAAAATGCACACAATGCTAGCATAAAAAAAAAGCTATCACTACGAAAATGCAAACTTACAACCAAATGACATGTAAGTGCATATATGTCCTACACTTGAACAGTACATTATATTCAATATAAAAACCAAACAAAAACATAACTTAAAACAACACACATAAGAAATATAGCAAATAAAAGAATAAAGACAAGGGAAAGACTACTTATGGGTATTGTAGTGATGATGGCGTCGAAGATAAAACTTAGACACGCTTAATGTCATGAACATCCATTAATTCAACTCTCTACAAAATAAACATAAAGCATAAAAAAGAACACAACACTAAAAAAATAAAAATGAAACTTATCTTAATTCTTAGGTTGCCTCCCAAGTAGTTTTTATTTAACATCATTAGTTGACATACCATTCACATCTACCATCAACCTGGGTTTCAAACTAGTGGTTTGCTTCCATCTGTTACCCCAAAAAGTAGTTCAGTAACCTACGAATATGCCACATGTTGTAAGGTAATAATAAAAACATAATGTATGAAATTAAGAAATCCAATTGATTTGATTCTTTCCTTTTTCAATAACAAACGATTAATAAAATAAGGAATGATAAAACTCCCTGAATATTCGGTTGACTTGAATAGTTTTCATGTTTAAAGAAGAAACTGTTTGTTCTTAAGGTGACTACTAACAATTCATCTATAGTTTTTATAATTGGCTCCTTTTCTTGCTCTTTTAAACATTCATCAATACATCAATTCTTATTAACGAGATGCCCTCAGATTTTTCAACACTTTATTCATATTAAATTTCACTTGTTCGTCACCATTTCGAAGGATGAGGTTGTCTTCATAGACATCTACAAAGCTCTTCCAGTGTTCGAATAGGGTTGACCAAGAATTAATGGACAATTTTGATTCTCTTCAAAGTCTAGCATAACGAAATCCACAAGAATAATAAACTTGTCCCCTTTTATAAGAACATCCTCTACCACACCAAATGGTTTCTTTACAGATTGATCCACTAACTGAATAAGAATGGAAGTCAACTTCACATCTCTTAGCCCAAATTTCCTAAATATATACAAAGGCATAATATTAATACTTACACCTAGGTCATATAAACATTTAGAGAATTCTAAATTACCAAAAATATAGTGTATTGTAAACTCCTTGGAAGTAATATCCTAGTTCGATTATTGTATTGTATAATGTGTTGTATATGCATTTTATAGAGTATGCTCTATTTATGATGTACTAGAGTAATTTAAGCATTTAAATGTATTATTAAGGTTATAACAAAGATCACAGATAGACCAAAGATAATTCTAGTTTCGACCGAAAATTCCTCTGAATTTTTTCAAAAACTGTGAAAAGCTACGGAATGATTCCAAACGAGCTTTAAAAGCCCCGAAATGTGATTTGGAGATTTAGGTGACACTTTTGAACCAAATCCTGACGATTTTAGTGACATTAAGTGATTTCTGGATTCAATCTAAAAATTATTTTGGGCAACCAAAAAGTTACCGAATAATTTCAAAATATGATGAAAAGCTCCAGAATTGGGATTGGAGTCCATAAGAACTGAAACGGGTCAAAATGGAGGTTGTTTGAATGGAATTTAGGTAATCTCAAGTCATTGGACTAAAATGCCTTTTTTGGCAAATAATGGGTATTGTTGATTTTAAACCCATTCAAAATTTTTAAAACCATCCAATCAATAAGTATTGACCCTAATTAGAGTATTTCGTGGTCAATTTGAAAATAAAATGGTTATGGAATGTTTTTGGGATTTAATTCGGTTAGTTGGTCAATTATATGCATTAAAGGGCAATTTGGTCTTTTTACATGATATTAGTGGATTGATGAGAGAAGACCAATGAGATGATGACATGTGTTTGATGAGTCGTTAGTGATGAAAAATAGGAAGGTGACATGTGTAATCCATTAAGTGAGTATAAAAAGCAAAACTTAAGACATTTTGCTTCATTCTTTGAACATAAATGTGAGAGTGATGAGAGATTAATGTGAGAGACAAAAAAAAGAAAGGGAAAAGAAGAGAAGCCATGGGTGAACATAGACCAAGGAGAGAGGAAGAAGAGTGTAGTCATTTTTTTATGGAATTTGATGGTGATTTGGAGAAATCTTAAACTATTCATCAAATACTCAAAGAATTAGAAGAAAAAGTGGTAAGTTTCCTAGCTTAAATATCTAATTTTTGTGGGCTTTCTTGATTAAGATGGATGTGTTTAAGATCACTTGTGACTTTTGTATTACTTTGATGTTTCTTTTCATAGAATTGGTTGAATGTGACAAGAGAGGAATATGTAGTGGAATTCTGTATTAGGTTAATTTAAACCAATCCCATTGTTTTCACCATAAATCAGCCTACATACCTCCAAATTGGGTCATTTAAATTGGATCTAAAACCTAGACATAGTATTAAAAATATCTAGAAGAAACCTAGACCTAATTCATGATGAATGATATTGAAATTTGAGATTGAAAATGGTAACCTGATACTGCCCCTATGTTGAAATAGCTTGTGATATTTGGTACCTTTTTCATGATTTAGTAGTTGACATCGCATGATTTTTCATGATATGGAAACTGGAGACATAGGGGAACAAATGTCTAGAAGACCTCAAAGCCTAATTAGAATATTTTCTATGTGAAAAGTAAGGAGCAAATGGAGGTATGGATTATGGACATAGGTCATAACTGTAACTCATCATGCATGATCATGATATAGTGAATTAAATTAGGTGAGATTGTGTTTTGAAGAAATTAGTAAGTTAGAATAGGTAAAATATGATATTTAAGTGACTTTTGAAGTTATATTTAGAAATGGAGTGATTGAGCCCAAGTTATCTTATAAATTGGCTGCATTTTTCATAATTGTTAATGTACTTTTTGACTCCTAATTGGTGATTTTTGTGCTTAAACTGGTTCCTTATAGTGAGCTCATATGATTTGCAATTTTTTAGTAAAATTGTTGTAAGTTGATATTAATTGAATTATAATTTTTCTAAGGACAATTAATACTGCAAATTGCTATTTTGTATTGTAGGAAAATAGGGGAGTCAACTCATCAGAAAGTCAACAGGATGTGAGCCTTCAAGCACGTCGCGGTGCATCCAGAAGGAGACACGTCGCGACGTATGCCAATTTCTACGTTGCGGCACATAGAAGGATAACGGCACGTCACGATATCAAATAATTCAAACGCCGCGGCGAGCAAACAAGAGCAGCACGTCGCGACGTCAAATAATTCATTCGTCGCGACGTGCAGATGGGTATCCAGAATTTAAATGGAAATTTGACTCACTATACTAACCCGACCCGATCCATCGTATATAAACCTTGCCAAATTAGGTTACGGGGATCGATTAACTTCACAGACAACACACGCAGACAACATCATTCGGCAGAGGGAGACTAGGGGGACAAAGACATCCGACACCTCACCACCCAGGGTTCCCTTCAGGGTTCCCTGGGGACAATCTTCATATAGTTTTTATATCTTCATTTCATTGGCGACTTCCACCATGGTAGCTTGGATTCTCCACGAGTTGTGAAGTTTCCGGTTGCGATGCGTGGTTAGGCATTTCTTTTCTCCTGAAGATTTAATGACGGCTGGAGTTTACTTAGCTTCAAAAGGGAGTAGATTAATCTGTAGTTTAGCTATGATTTATAAATGCCTAGGTTTAGAATTTGTAACTTGTAGTGAAGCTACTTGATTATAGTTAAATGTTGGACATTTAAGGTGTTGTTTGAATTAGTAGTTTACATTGTCACGTTTAACTACATTGTTATGAACAGCCGAGTTGGGGTTTATTGCTTTGTAGTTAGAT
>JANZLH020000143.1:570303-581564 GCA_026770325.2 Erythroxylum fimbriatum
AATGTCAATGAATGCATGTACAATATTTTCATGTGCAAAAATCTCATTATCCATATGTATATGTATGTCACAAATAGTCATGAGCATGCAAATGCATTTCTAACCTCTCATGGTTCACTTAATTACTATACGAACCCTTCCCTAGGTGAGGGGATGTTACAAAAGTGCCTCGAAAAATATTTTCTTTACATTAGATGAAGAGGAGTTGCTAACTTTTTGAGACATGTGACATATTTGCGGTCTTCTAATTGAAGAGTCATGTTCTAACAATGTTCTTTTTATAAATGAACTTACTAGTGAGGATCATTATGGTAACCATCTTATTTCTCCTAGTTATAGGTATTTATTGAGAGTCAGTTTCATTGCTAGCTTTGAGAGAGAAGAAGGGCTACAAGCAACTAGGTTTCATAGGCAGTAGTGAATAATCCTATTGCTTACATCAAATTCTTGTTTTTTTATATTACCACTTTTTTTACATTAAGGTGATAAATGATTATAATATGAGCATTGAGGATTAGGACAACTTTTAATGTAGAGTCCTCATATGTATGCATAACTAACACCTTATAAGTTAATCAAAAGAGGTCCTAAAATAGCCTATAATTTAGTGGTAAGATTGATCCTCCATGATCATAATCTATATAGAATTAAATGTTTAATAATTGTGACATACTAGAGCTTTTTTTGGGACATATATTTGGCCACCTTTATTTCTTATTGGTTATGTAAATTTGTCTTTCAATACAAGTGTGTTAATTTCATTCACCCTGACACTTTCAAAGTTGCTTTTCTTATGGCAACCAGCCCTTTGGCCAAGAAATTAACACACTTGTGTTGCTTTTCTTTGGACAAGAAAGTTGCTTTTCTTATTTTAGCTAGCATTTTTTGAGGATTAAGAGGATGATTATGATTTGTTGCTTAAGTTCAAATATTACCACCTTTCCTTTTCATTACTTATATGTTTAGAATACTAAGATATAGGACTTGTATTATATTTCTCGTCACCTCAACCTACCATTCACGATAAAGATTACTAGTGAAAGGCGTGCCAAAAACATTAAAAATTTTACTCCAACTACTTTATTAAGAATCTATAGTGACAACTTATACCAAAACCTTTTCCCATAATAAATTCAATTATTTTGGTCGATGACAAATCCCTTTCTTTCTGTGATTACAAGTTACTCCTTAATCTTTATTGAGAAATTTTGACATTGCGTATTGATGATGTTTATGTCTTTAAATCATATAGCCCTTCTTAGTTCTCTCATCCATTTATATTCTCCCAAAGTACTTTTTGTGTACCTTTCAAAGACATACAATAATCCTTCATTGTAAGATGTTACTTAATTATTGGAGCTGTTCACTAAGTTTGATTAAAAATCAAAGGTTATAATCTCTATGTATATTGGTATATTAACTTTAGGCATCATAGAGAAATACTATAAGTAGTGGATAAGAAAGTGATATAAGGAATTTTCTACAAGTCTTGTTATGTATCTTAAAAGGAATGCTACATCTTTGGAGGTTAGGCCTTTGTAGGAAGATGCTATAAACAAGGTCACATATTTGAAGTCTTTTAAAGTTATAAGACCTAATAATAATGGACTTACTTGTTTAGTAAGTGATGTCGGGGGATATGACAACCTTTGTTTGATTTTAAGTAATGAAAATATCGTTTTAGAGGATACTAACCATAATAGCAACTATGAGCACTATTGGAAGTGTGTGAAGAAGAAGTCTAGGTCTACCATAAATTTGAAGGATAAAAAAAGTGATGATGTCCCTTTGCTTATGGGAGATATGTATAGGTTTCTAATCTTCTATTCATATTTCATATCGTGGTATGAATTTGATATTACATACTATAACTCCCGTTCCTCTCTTGTTCTTTTTCCTTATTCATAATTTAGAGTTAGAGACTTGAAGCAAGAAATAGGATCAAGAGATCTCATCCTCCAAGATAATTTCAATCTATCAGTTGTTAAAGCTATTACACTATAACCATTCATTATATAATTGCCCAAAGTGATTTATAAAGAGAACATTGTCTCTTATATAGAGAAAAGGATAACTATTAATCAAGAAGTCAATTGTTTTATAGCTTCAAATATTTCTCATTATTATGCTAAAATGTTATTTGCAGTGGATATAAGAAGATAAAATGAAGTTTAATTTAAGAAGTGATTACAAATTCTAAAGAATTATTATTTGTTAACCATTTCCATTTGTGCCTATCAAAGTAACAATAAAAACTATTGAAATAAACTCATAATGAAGTCCATATAAAGAGAATGGAGGCTCTAAGAGATTTTGTGCCCCTTTTGAAGGGAGAATTAGAGAAGATCTTCAATGTTATCGAGACATTTTAAGTGATTAATGTATTGCCTTTGAGATCCATGTTAGTAATATTCAACTATCGTGAAGGGATTAGTGTATGCACTAACCTTTCCTACTTTATTATCTTTATAATAGTTGAAAATTTGATAAAGCGTCAAAGAAACTACTTCACTTTTATACATCAACAAATATCGTTGAAGTACATTGTTCCATCTATCAAATAGATTAGTGCCTTAAAAATCATTGATTGTCTAGACATAAGTTCATTAATATAGATGGTTAAGTCTTTCATAACTTTTAATAAGTTGACTATAGAACCATCATCAACTATAATACCATTGATTTTTCCTTATAAGTTATTTCATAAATAAACAGCAAGTGATTGTGTAGCTTAGCACCTAGTATGAGGTCCTTGTCAGTAACAAAGTCTTTGTTAATTCTTCTCACTATTCTCATATAATTGTGATCCTACCTTTATGTATGTAACATTGACTTCACTACTTTTTCCATCCTTTCATTGACATGAGGCTTCTAGTAAATTATTTACTTTAATTTTTAGAAATCAATGTTATATTTCTTCATATTTCTCCATATTTCTCCACGGTCATCTTCACTAATTTTGCTCTATTTACTTTAATTTTTAGAAATCAATGTTATATTTCTCCATATTTCTCCTCAATCGATCATCTTCACTAGTTTTACTCTATTAGGTACCAACGTGATGTTAGGGTGTTTATTCTCTTATGATGCCTCATATCAGTTAGCAAAGTCCACCTTTCTTATAAACTATCATCTTACATGCTTCAAACTTTGAAAACTTGAGTATTTTTATCAGTTAGCACCTATATTATTTATATAGGATGAAAGGATCTAAATGTCATTGTTGAAGTCACATAAGCTAATGTAATTTTTGAACCTATAATAGTTATGAATTTGGAAGTTGCAACTTCATCCTTAAAAAAATTACTCCATTTCTTTGTAACTTTACGATTTTAATGATAAAGCAATTTTTGATAGGGTAACTGCTTAATTGATGATATATGTAGTACTTTGTATCATCTATAATATCTACCTCTCTTAGTCTCTTCATTTTATGCAGTTCAATAAGTTTACCTTTGAGAACACTCTCTAACATTCTTGGCTCCTCGACATCTAGGAAGGGGTAATGTTTTTCTTATTTATTCCTTAGTGAATTCTTTCCTCCTCCTTTATCACTGAATGAAGTCACCCTTGATTATTGTTGAGTTTCATTTCTTGGAGTGAACTTCAATAGTGTCTTATTCACTACCATGACATGTTTAGTTTCATTTGAAGAATGCTAGCCTTTTTGCACAGTTCTTAATTTTTTTAAAATCTTTTTAGGTTCATAAATTGTTTAAATTTGTTAACCAGCTATAATAATACTCAAATTCATATTATAAGTGTGAGTTGTTTTCTTTAAAAGTCATGGGCCTTACATTAGATACACATATCTAAAGTAGATAAATCTGAGAGTCAATTATGGCTCAAATCTCTCCACTTGTTGATGTAATCAATAACAAGTTCATCATTTCGTTGCTTGGTGTTTTTCAACTCAATCATATTTACAACATGTTGAGTATTGTAAAAGCATTTAAGAAACTTTTGCTTGATTTATTCCCAACTATTAATAAAGATTGCTTCAAGGTTTATACCAACCAAAAGTTTTATCTGTAAAAGAATGAACAAATTACTTCACCATCAAATCACCATCTATGTCGTCATTGTTGCCTTGGATTCTCCATCCCATCATACTATTGAAATTTTGATGGTTAGTAGCTTGAATGTACCTTTAAATTGTCTATACATTGAGAGTATGACCTACATATGTGTAAGAAGAATGAATATAAACTTTTATTTGGTCTTTGTCTACCTCCTTAATAAAATCCTAGAGTTGCAATATAGAAATAACACCTTCCATAATACCAAATTGAATAAGTTCTTACATAACTTCAACTCTTCTTAAGTCTCTGCCTAGTGTTTGTGGTGATTGGTCTTATAAGATGTTAAATTGAGGGTTATTAGCATCTCTTTTCTCTATTTTTATAACTTATTCATGAAAAAAGTCATTTGACTGTCTTTTTCCTTAATTGAAGTCACGAGGCCTTCTAAGATCTTTCTTATGTTTGTGACTTGCTCTTCTAAGAGCGTAGTCCCATTCGTCATAATTGTATGGCGTCCTAGGAATCAATTTAAGGGAGAACTTGTCCTTTTTAAGCAGATCCAGACGTTATAATTTCGTCAATGGAGTGTATTTAAAATGATAGTATTTGCTAGAACATTTAGGGCCTTAAAGGCGATGTGTTGTGATTCAGCCGGATTCTGCAGGGCTGGAATATCACTGTTTTGATCCATGATTTTGTGAAGCTTCGCCTATAGAAAACTTGCAAGACAAACAAAGACTCTCCGGGGGTTGTTTCCTGGAAGGCCCCTCCGACGCTCAAGTCAGTCTTTTGAGAGCTTTAGGTTTTTTGGAGAACAAGGAGACAGCTAGGGTTTGGAAAATCGTACCTTTGTCACAGTGAATAATACCTTATATACGCTGTTGGTTGCTTCTAGGTTTAGGTCTCTACGTGCATTGTTGTGTTTGCATGGGAGACGACTTCCTATTGCTGGGCCGTTAATGCTTGGGCTTGAAGTGAAGTTGGGCCTCACAGGGCCGGGCCTTACTAGGCCGACCCGACCATGTTGCAATGGAGTTGAAGGAATGGTTGTAAGCCTTCAATATCATAGTAGAAGTCAGAATGAGTGAGATCAAGGTTGAAGATAACATTGGAGCTCTCTTAAACCTTCTTAACAATACTCATGATTGTGTATAGAAAAAAAATTTCAAATGTTGAACTTTGGAACTTCTTCAAGTGAAAGAAAGAGATGAGAGACAAAAGTAACCTATTAGGCATGCTAGAAATTTGTAGACAAAATTTTTTTATTTGATTAAATTGTGCAATAGAATATGTTACAAAATCAATGTAATAATAAGGATAATAAATTAATCTTCACTCTCAAGAATGTTTTAATTCAATCATTTAGCCTTATTGTTATGCAAACGTTGTTTGTCTTAATTTTTGCACCATTTTCTTTGTCTTTGTGAGGGCCACTTGACTTGGTTTCACGCGAATATGGATAATTTCGTTCTCTTTTTTGTAGATTTGATGAAGCTTTAAGATGTCCTAAGATTCAAAAGCATACCTAAGATTTTTTAACTTAAACTTTTTCTCTTTCGAAAGAATTGCACTCTTCTACTAATAAGAATTAAAAATGCCCGTGGCATGAATTTGGATGCGACATGTTACCTTAAGTGATTGTAATTTTTTTTCTTTCAAAATTGTACTTGATTATAAATTATGTTATACCTCGACTTTTAACTAAATAGAGTAAATAAAAGAAATAAATAAATTTTTATTTCTATAATCTCTATACTATTCAAAGAGCTTTCAACCTAATGCTTTTGTGGGAATATCTGCAGTTTGGTCATATGTAAAATTTATACAAGGATTCTTTTGACTTACTAACTCTCGAACAAAATGGTATTCCAAGGAATTATGCTTTGTACGAGGTTAAGCTATTGAGTTAGCTGACAAATAAATTGCTCTGGCAGCATATTATAGCAGCAATATTTATTCGAACACCAAGTGCAAGCAACAATGAATTTAGCCATGAAATTTTCGCTAAAGTATTTACTGAAGTCTTATATTCGCTTTTAAGAGAAGAGGCACATTAAGTTGCTTTCTAGCAGTCTATAAAATGAAATTCTTACTAAGGTAGAAAGTATGTTTTGTTACCATCGTTGGGACAACCACCTTAATCACTATAAACCATACTTGTGCTTGAAAGATAATGTGTTAAACGTTTTATAGCCTTCCAATGATCTTGTTTAGGAGACCGCATACATTGACACAGAGTGCAATATAATGAAGTGGGAAGCTGTGGAGCAACAACTACCTGACGGTAGAGATTACCATTCTCCAAAAGGTCACGAGTGTTCTTTGTAAGAGGTGGAATAGTTGCCATTTATAATGTTACTTCTATTGAGAATATGTCATGCTGTGAATAAGACCTCATGCCAAGAAAGTATTGTAATTTTCCCATATTAATATGTTGAAGAACACCAAATGCTGATATAATTTGTCCATGTGACAAATATGTCATCCACATGTATAATAACAAGCAATTTGGATGAATCATTAATTAAAATAATAAAGAAGAATTCGCCTCATAAGAAGTGATCAGAGTTTCTTTAAGTGATTTACTCAATATTAGAATTTCTTTAATTAATTTCCATAGCAGTTGGACCACTTCTTAATTAAGAGAAAATAACCTTTTGTTGATATTTAAAATCTGTGGGGACGATGACATCGAAAAGGAGGAATAAGAATATCAGAGCTCAAGAAAAAGTTCTGGATCATAGGATCACACCTATGCATCTATGTCAGCAGTTAAAATTCAATGCATGTACAAGCAGGTCTAACACGTGGTGCAATTATTGTTTAATAGCTCACTATTTTACTCCTAGCTCCGACGACATCCTCTTCTAGTTCATCCTTTTTGCTTGCTATTGATAGGTAGGCTGTGTTTTAATGGCGGAATAGTTAACTTCTTTCTCTACTCTATTTAATTTATTTAGTCCTGACTGTTTAATTATCGCTAATTGTAATTGTTCACTGTCTTTTCTGTGTTTTTTTGGTCTTAGACTAGGGTATTTACCGGCGGACCTAATGACTAATCTCCTCACTGATTTGTAAGCACCTCACAGAGTGAAATAACTGGCCGAAAAATTTAAGGCTGCTACGTTGACATATTACACACCCCCAGACTACATAGACTTTTAGATTACGTGTATCAACTAATTCTTGGCTCAATTTACTTTCAAAAACATTAGTAAAAGTAGGGCTAAATTGGCCTATGTCTAAGTTTAGCTTGTTCCTTATCTTCATTGTCCTTTTTTGTTTCTTTCTTTTATAGTTACAGCCACATGAATGCTCATGTTCATTTAATGCGAATAATTGGTTATCAATTAGGATTAGGTTCATCGCCAGGGGTACAGATCTTCTGTACCTATTTTTGTGTACCCATTTTGACTCACTTGATTCAAGCCATTTATTTATGTAGGACTCACACAAATAGATTGCTTGGATTGAATAGGACAAAGTAGGTATACCAAAATGGAGACAGAGAATCTCAAGCCCATCGCTAGGGCTGTCTTCTTCACAACCTGTATTTGTCATTATTAAAAACCTTTATTTGTCATTATTTGTTTAATAATGATAGTTCAGGTCTAATAGGTGTTTGTAAGAAATTCCTATTTCGGCAGCATCATGGAAAAGAAACAGCAGCGAGAAAAGAGGAGGGTGCTCCAACCCATTTCGTATATGCCAAAATTCAGTGCTTGCACCTTTGCAGAGGCAGGGGCCAGAGGTCTCTCTTAACAAGTGTCTTCTTCTTCTTGCTCCCAAGGCAAAGGTACGATACAGCAGCTAATTAATGTACGAGTCGCATGGCAGTGTCAGGCAGAAGCGTGACATCTTATGTAAATGTGAAATGAATTCATAGTCTTTTGCTTGATAGCTGAAACCATCATTTTCATTGTACCATTACATTTTTCTTTTCTATGGAAGTGAGAGGCCAGCTGCCCCGACATTAGCGTTATAATACTTTTGATGTCAACGGTCATTTTTCTTAACGCTAACCAAACCAAGGGGTAAGTTTTAAGTAAGGAAAATGTTATCTGCTTCGAGACTTGACATTGCAGAGGTCCGTTGCCACTAAATTTCCTGCGATTTTAATGTGCCACTTTGCTCAAGTTGGGCTGCTCGAGTCGACGCACCAGAAATGTTACAAGAATAATAGTTACAAATACTTGATGTCAGTTTCAAGGAATGGAAATAAAACCTACCCAAGGTTCTTTTCTTTTCGTTTTTACTCGAAGTTCTATACAAGGGTAGATGTATACATACGTATAACAATCATCTATATATATATATTGCGTAAGGTTAGAAAGGTAGCATCTTTTTTTCACATGTTTGTCACTAAATGCATATGAAAGGCCACTAGGCTCAAAAGACGAGTCCACTAGAAAGCACAGGGTATGTCCGTATCCGCTTCAAGTTCCAGGCTCTAGTCTGCCCAACTGGATCACATGTTCCAACAATAACACGAATTTGGGTTAATACACTGTTTTGTATTTGGTTTATCTCCTTTTCACTTTAATAAGAATTATGAACCACATCTTTTTATATAATTGCTAACTTCCTCCTATATCAGCAATTAACAGTTGAGATTGTATATATCCAATAATTGCTGAATAAGAAGACGAGATTATTTAAACAAAAAGAACACAAAAATGTTGGTATAACATTATTTCATGTTAATCAAAACGTTTGACAATTTCTCTTAATACTAGCACAGTGATACTCCACAGATGTGCAGTGATAATGTCCTATTAATTTAATCGGTTACATTATTATATAATTTTAATGTACAAAAAATATGAAAAAATTATAAAATTTGGGATTAAATGATCTCAAAATAAAAAATTTGTAATTAAACTATAAATATTTTAAATTTGTAATTTGTAAAAATTAGTAATAAAATTATAAATATTTTAAATTTCAAACGGATAATTTATTAAAAGGTTTAAATATATTATATTGAAAATATATAAGTTGAATATAATAAATCAATAAATAAAATTAGTAAGTAAACATTTAGGATGAAAAATTTTAAAATTAAGGAATTGTATATTGTAATGTGTTTGTTATAAATGTATAAACTATATAAACTAAATAAAAAAACTCAAAGAAAATAAGCTTAAAATAAATAAATACAGTGCAATTAAAAATTTTGTTGTAAGATTATGAATATCTAAATTTATTAATTTATATTAAAAATATATATATTCAATATAAAAAGGAACAGATACATTTAGTTAGTAAAAATATGGAATGAAAAAAAAGCAAGAGATAAAATACTACAGAATACTTAAGAATATATAAGTTGGGATGTAAAAAAATGGATGATTAAAATTATTTATTTGAGTAGTAAAATTTTAAAAATGTAAAATATTAATTAAATAGTATAGTTAATCAAGGTTTTAAAAAGTTGATAAATTCATTTAATACAATGTAAGAAAGTTATAAATATTTAATTAATTAAGATAATAAAAAATGTTAACATCTTATATTATTTAATATTATTTAATGTATAAATGAGTATTGTGAAATTTTAAAATTTGGCATAAAATTGTGAGCATTTAAATTTTTAAATGTATATTAAGAAAGAAATTATGATAGAAATATTAAAAATATATAATTTCAAATACTAAAATGAATAATTAAAATAAGGTTGTAAAATTTTAAATGTAGAAATATTAAAAATACATAAGTAACAATGCAAATTGTAAAATTTTGGAAGGAAAAAATTTTAAAAATAGGAAATGTAAGGTTGGATGTATTAATTAAAAAGTAATATTCACATGCGTAATTAGAAGTGGTTTTGAGTCACGAGTGCCCATGACTATAAGACTTCACGGGCATGTGACTTTTCCATGACAAAAAATTTGTAAATAAGCATAGAATTTTTGTGTACCTATTTTAATTTAAATTACATATTTTGATTGCAAGATAATTTTTATTCTTATTTAAACTCAAATTATAAATTTTTATTTTAAAATAAATGTGAAGAGTAAAGAAATCCAAATAAAATTAAGGTGTAAATTATTTAAATTACACTAATGGGTGTGAATTATTCAAGTTACAACCTTAAGTAACCAATAAATTAAGGCAGTCACAGGTGTGAATTATTTAACTCACACTCGTGAGTAACAAATTTAGAAGAAATCTTAAATAGCTAATTTAAATTAAGTAAATTTTAGATAAATCTTAATTTTTTTGTTAACTGAAATTTAATCACTCTGTTTTTTTATCGTGAAAAGTAGTAACTTAATTAATTAAAAAAAGAAATTTTCGTTACTGGGTTAATCAAAATAAAATAAGAGGAAAAGTTTTTAAAAAATTTTACTAGGTTTGGGTGAGCGGTGACGGGTTAGGAGTTTTTAACCTAACTGTTAAATCATGTCGCACTGTGGCCTAACTTTGAAATCACGCTGCAACGTAGCCTTCAGACATTGAATCGTCCTCTTCTTCTCTTCGGTTAAAATAATGCTGTCGGAATCTTCGTGGGAGTTCAGCTATTGTTATCACCATCTTTAGTTCTATCAGCCGCGTACCTTCGAAGTTGCTAACACTACAAGAAAAAGGGGAAATACCGACGGAAAATACCAGCGAAAATCAGGTAACTTCTGTCGGTAATATAGTTTGCCGACGGTAAAGCCCGATGGCGACGTTCGTCAGCGTTACCTCGGTCGCTATTAATTACCAACGCTCTAAATTTTCCGTCGGACCAGTTTTACCGACGCGGAGGGAAAACATCAGAATATGGGGAAGGAAATTCCGACGGAATCCTCAGAGTTCGGTGCTATATATCCCGACGGTACCGTCGGAAAAAATTCCGACGGAACCGTCAGAGTAAGTGGTTCCTTTATACCGACGGTTCCATCGGTGTTATTTTTCGACAGTTCCGTCTGTAAATACCGACGAAGCCGTCGGTAATGTCTTCTATATAACTAAAATTGCTTAATTTGAAAGCTTAATTAAGTGGATCCTGTTTGATCGCTGAAATGACCTACAAATCACTATTAATAACAGTTGAATAACTAATTAAATTTGATTACAATTTTAACAAATTATAAATGATCATAACATAAGTTGAGGAGTTCTAAACCATCATAAATTGTTGTAGAAAAAGTCAAATGACCATAAAAAGAGAAATCATTCTTAATTGTAAAGCGTAACATTTTGTAGTATATAATTGAAAACCAAATTTATAACTACAACAATCCTATTGTC
>JANZLH020000143.1:596516-609745 GCA_026770325.2 Erythroxylum fimbriatum
TAATTGGCAATAAATGAAATAACATAAGTTTTGTTTCATATTTCAACTCTACTTGGTTGTTTTCTTATCACGAACTCTTGTTGTAAATTATAATAATTTGAAATTGAAGGATATTTATTATTCTTTTTATTGGATGTTTTGATATAATTATTATTTATTATATAATAGAAATTAAAATTATAATATTTTAAATACTTTATATCATTCTTAATTTTATATTTGTATAATAATGATTATCTTTTTTCATATAAATTGTAGTTATTATTTACATGTGAAATATATGAAAAATAATATTATTTCATATTAATTGTGATTATTATTTATTATTTTAATTGCCTTGTACGGTCTCTTTTCCTGCATTTCATATATATGTCAGTGTCCCACTGTCTTACTCTTCTTTAGTCAAGCAATTGGCCTTTCTGCGATGCTTATATAGATTATCTTCTAATCATAAAAATTTCTATTCTAATGTATGACTCATTTTGAGTTACCTGTGCACAAATTCTCCCATACTCCTGTTCTTGTCCGCCACTCTTGATCAGTATTCTCTTATTCGCTTTCTTATCAAAGTCAATTGAGTTTCATGCAGAGCCGTTTCTATCGTTTTATAAGCCCTGAGTGAAATTATAAACAAAGTCCTAATAAATCGACAATATATTTAATTTTACATGTTTGTATGGAATATAAATGACTCTGGTTTAGCCGGATTCTGCTGAGGTTGAACGTCGTTGTTCTGATCCATGATCTGTGCGTCTCTGGCAATTGAATACCTGCAAAATAATAAAGAAGGGCCGAGAGTTTACTCCCGGGAGGCCCCTCCGATGCTCAAGTCAGTCTCTTTGGTGTAGGTTTTGGCTGCTGAAAGTATAGAAAAGTAGGGTTGTAATCTCATACCTGAATCACGGTAGAATAGTACCTTATATACTTGGGATTGCCGCTAGGTTTAGGTCTTTACGTGAGTCGTTGTGTTTGCATGAGAGTCTAATTCCTGATGGGCCGGACGGGCCGTGGACGTGTGAAGATGGGCCTGGGCCTAGCATAACCGACCTAACCAAACCTTATTTTTAGTCCAAATCAACAAGAATCAAGTAACTAATCTAAGTGAAATAATTAAAGGAGGCTCTGATACCACAGCAGAAAACAAAAATATTACAAATTCTGGGCGGATCCCGATAATTAAATAAACTTGAATAAACCATAAAACGATTTAGAAATCGTACCTTGTTCGCCTTCCTGTTAAAAAATCTTTGAAAACTTTTTTCGATTAATCAATCACATGCTGTTCAAATGTCTAGCCTCTAATGGTATCCACAGAGCAATTCTCAACTGATTTGAGAGGAAGAAGACAAAAAGTGCTAGCTTCTATAAAGCTCTTCCTTTTAAATAGAAAAAATCATAATTGTCTTTTATTAAGATGATTCATAAGTAGCATAAAAAATACAGTAATTCCCACACTAGATACCTTAGTAATCTCAAGTCTGAGGATCAATTATACAACCATCATTATAGGATAATTCATAAACACATAAGTAATATTTTATTTGGAATTCTCATAATCAGATCAGTTTAGTGACTTATTATCTAATAATCGCCCACATATTAGTTTAAGTATCTCTATACTTTAATTTATGAGATTAATTATTTTATTCATAAGAAAGAAACATAATGCGTGCTAGTTTTACCATTTCAAAAAAATCCAGTCTTGAACCTATAACTAGGAACATTTATGAATAATACATAAATGTAAATTAAATCTTATAATTATGATCTCATCATAAAAATAAATAAAACCTTTTCATTAATTCATGTCATACATTATTTTGCATCTAATTGATTGAATGCAAAGGCATAAATTAACACTTTTAATCACAATGCTTGAATCTTGTAATAGTTTTTACAATAAGATTCAATTTGGCATCAGGAATTAGTGAGATAGGACTCCCGTATGTTCTTATGATGAAGTCCAAAATCACTATGATTTATTTCTTGTTAGCGGTTTTCTCGTAAGGAACAGCGAATGAACGGGTACTGCAAAGAAATGACAGACGAGATCGCCTGATGATTGCAGGAAAACGAAATGAAGTAGCCATGGCAGCTAGCCAGTGTGTTGGCGACAGCACTAGTTGGTCATTATTGCAAGGGAACATCATGCTCGTCTGGCAACTCATAATAGCTCCACTTGACACGGTATTATTGCTCAACGGCTTTGATTGATTGATTACGCCGTATTGTTGGCCTTTTTTTTTGGTACATGTTGTTGGCTTTCGTTAACATCTCAAGTTTAGAATCATTGTATTACATGTTCTGCTGTGAATTACATTAGGACTATTAACACGGAGAGGCAATAGCTGTAATAGAAAGCAATTCAAGGAGTTGGGGAGCTCCCAAGAAGACTGATAAGATCATCAGCTTGTTGAAATATGAGTAAGTAACATATAACGTGCCGAAAAATAATTAATTAATGCAGCTATGTATTAAGGAATGGATGTCATGATCGAACCTTGTCGTAATAAATAAAGTAAACTATGTCTATGTGTGACCAACTGGAAATGAATGTTAACATGCTTTGGGAACCTAGACGAAGTTCCTCTTGTAAGATGCAATGAAAGCAACAGTACCATGGTAAACATCCAAGTCATAACAGACAGGACATCGTACGAGTGTGCACAGTTTGCTTAGTACTACGCATATGATATAAAAGAAACGACCAAGTTCTTTCATCCCTCAAATATCGATAGGCTAATGAATAGGACTAAAACACCAAGATTTGCTCGAGGTTTTGTCAATGTTAGGCTTAAATTCATCTTATTTCTAGCACTTATCTTACACTCTAGTCATTCGTAGTAAGAAAAACACTTAATTTGCATGTAAAAACCTACGTACCAGTATCATCATATCACAAATGTTCTTGGTTTTAAAAGTTCTCTTATTGCTTGCTATGGGAAGAAGGCAGGAATCCAAGAAAAAAAGAAAATGGGGTCGCCTAGCCGCAAGCAGGATTGTACTTTTGACAAGGCGTGAAGACAAAAGGAATAAAAGCGAAGGAGAGCAGCATACGTCCTTAGCTTGCACGCCAGGTTTTGTTCATTCCGTTTCTTTCCACAGTCACTCCTTCTTTCTTTCTTTCTCCCACATGCCTGACACCCTTTTCGCCAAAGCAATTACCAGTTTTATCAATAATACCCAAATTAATTGGTATCCCCAAATTGGCAATCTTTTAGGCACTGTGCTTCTGGGATGATTTACTTTCCCTCTCAAGGCTTAGCCTACAAGCATGACTTCCGTGATGACATCTAACATCACATGAGACATGAGGGTTCTTTTATGGGACCATAACAAAACCAATGGGACCCCTCGTAACTTGTTTCATAAGCCTGATTTGATTCTTAAAGCAAGCATAACAAATTAGCTTAAAAAATGTAGCTGCTCAACTAAACTTCTCAAACACAGTCAACTTCTCCTTTCTGAATGAAGCAATATTTACTCGACATGATAGTATTGATATAAACATCTGGTAAGAATCAATCTGCATTTTATTTTTCTTTTTTCTTAGTGCGAGAGCTGGAGACTGTTTTGCCTTTTGCCTCATTAAATATGTATTATATGTTGGAACAGCCAAGGCAGGAGCTCTTTAGTTGACTTCTTTGCTTGTGGATTGGATTCTCTAACCGGCCAACCAACCTTAACTGACACCAACTTACCCATCGTGTCTTGTAAGCTCTCAGATGGCTTTGGTGATCTCCCGTTAACCAGCTTATCTCATGGGTCCATTTCCCTTGAAAACAAAACCCACCTGCTTAAATTGTAATCTAAAAGATAACAAGGATTATCTTGTTTGTGTCGGGGTGGGGAATGGGGATGTGAACATTTGCACTTTTTAAAATGGTTTTAGGTCACTTAACCGAGACCTTATAGAAGCTGCCATAGCCCGGCGTTTCGTTTGTAGTCACGTCGCATTTTCCCTCAAGTTTGGACAAAACAATATTCTGGCTTTAAAGGTACAAAGGACTAGGTAGAAATAGATATAATTTGTGTTTTTTACATTAGGAAAGACAGTTTTTGAACAGAAAAACATTCACAGACCAAGTTCAAAAAAAAAAAAAGGATTTTTTAAGAGCCATTATTACTCCAAACAGTGTGTTAGTGCACAAAAGACACGCTTACAGGCACACATAGGGTGGTTGAGTGATTTGTTGTGTACTGTGGAGAGGAAGAGTAGAGAAGCCATTTTTATTTCACGGAGAGAGGAGGAGAGATTTTTGGACAAAGATGCTCTAAAAAAGGCATCAATGTGGCTTCTTTATTCTTCTTTGTGGTTTATCCGCTGAGAATCTAATCCCTCCATTTTTTTTACTAAACCTTTTGCATTAATACTCAATTTACATCGCCCTTTCTTTTGCACGTTCCAACACCCACATTCACAACATCTTTTGCACCGTCTCTCTCTATCTCCTGATTCCCATTTCACTCCCTGAAGTTGTCATTTTTCTCGCTCTAAATTTAGAGTGAAGTTTCGCAGTTCTTGGATTTGGTTATCCGACATCTTTTAATCAGGTACCCGCAACCCCTTCTTCAGTTTTTATTAACGATTAGAGTTGATATGGCTAAGAGTTAACTTTGTTGTTGGCATCTATTTTCTTGGCGTTTCTAGAGGTGGCCGCGTTCTTTTTGTTTCCTTGCTTGTCGAACTTAGTGGCCAACGACGGGTCAGTTTCTTTGTTTTACCTTTCAATGCCACAAAAGGTCTGCTTTCTGAGTGTTTGATAAATCAAGTTTGTCCTTTTGTTTGTTTTTGGTTTCTGAAAAGCAGGTGGCTAACAGGATCTTGAGTGAGCTATTTGACTTTTTTAGAAGTTTAGGCATTTAAACGAGTTTGGTTGAATAAGAGCATTTCACAATTTTTCTTAATATGGTCGTGTTTAAATTTATTATCTTTTATGAGAATTTTAATATTGCTTTGTTGATCACTGCATTTTCGTGGAAAGAAGCTTACTTGTTTCAGTGTTGTATTCGTTACTTTGAATATGCTTCGGTTTTACTTGTCCCGGGGTTAGCGCTTGCTTTGGTATCTGTTTCTTATTTTCTGTTTATTTGCCAGGAGTAATGGAGGCATAGATAAGTAAGCTGGGGTTCATCGACCACAGAGTTTAGTGCTTGAATGAACCTACGTGCATTGCTTTAGAGAAGCAGGTTGGTTTCTAGCATTTTCGTCTCTCTTCGTGCTTTTCAGGACTGAACTAATTGTTTCCTTTCCATCATATTCCTACCATGTGTTTCCAGTGTTACAGATTATAGAATTTTGAGATGAATTGGAACTCTCAGATGGAGTTACAGTACACGAGCACCAACTACCCTTACAATTCAGCTGGTAGCTTTATAGAATATTTTGAAGGACTCACATATGAACATGTGAATTTTATTTTCAATGGTGTCTCTCACATTCAGGTACCCTATATTGACAATCTAGTAAAACAACCCTCAATGCTTATTCACGTTTTGAAATAGGAAGAGGGGTTTATTTCTCTTCCTCTTAATTAAAGTTTTGGTATATGCAGAAGAAACTGCAGTTTGCTGATGTACCATAACATGCCTCGTTCAATGCGTTTTCCTCGGAAATTGTTTGTTAGATTAATTTAATAATGGTCAATCATAAACTGGAGGAGGCCTTCTTGCTTAGGTTGCTTTACATAGTGACTGTGTGAATGTTCCCTTATACTTGCAGGACAGTGTTTACCCCTCAATGAATGCAAATTCCTACAAGTTTGGCGTTTCCCAACTGGGGAGCACTTCATATGAGGATCACAGCCATTGTTATGCAGTTCATGATCATATACCACAAATTCACGAGCACAGGAGGACGATGGATAGTTCTTCTACATTAGACAATGGTCAGAACGCTGTGGTAAATTCAGAATGGGAAGCAGAGGAAAGCGCAATTATGCATGAAAATCCCGTGGAATGTTAGTTATGAATTTCTCTTGTGTGTTATGATCCCAATTGTTTACGTTTCAATATGGAAACTTTTGGCAGATAATGTTGGATTGCAAAATTATTCCTGGATATTTTCTTCTCTATTTTTTTTTGGCACTTTAATATGAACTTGATATTAAGATTTGTACTCAATTCAGTTGAACTATGTTATCTGGAATTAAGGTTTTGTTGATTAGTAGAATCTCTTTCCTATTAGGTTATGAATTATCTTTACTTGCATACTATTTGTTGGAACTTATGCTATTTTTTCTAACATGTAATGTTTTCACTGCTATACAGGCATGCGGAGACATCATAATTCTCACGACTATCAGGTGAGGTGACATCTAGGTCCCACTGTGCACCAAATTATGCTTGAATTTTGTGAATGTCTTCCCCCTTCTCTCCCTGATATTTAGGATTGACAAAAGCTTCAAAACTTGTGGAAGCTGCTTCAGTGTTAAAAGTTCTGAAAACGAATTGATTCTGAATGTTGAAAAGAAAAACATCCAAGTAAAACGACTGATATGGAGTGCTGAATGTGAGAATAACATCAAGAAAACTACATCCTTGATACTGCAACCATGTACATGGTTCTGAATTATCTTAAATTTTTCAATTACCTGCACTTTTATTTTCGGTTGCTTCATTGCATGGTTGTGAATGATCTTAAATTTTTTCAACTTCCTGCACTTTTATTTTCAGTCGCTTCATTGCCATCCCTTACAGTTTCCTTGGGCTTTTGCTAATCTTTCAAGCTTTTCCCTACAAATTGAATAAATTTCAGAGTTAGGGAGCTTTGGACCTCAATTTTCCTTTTAGTAGGAGTGCTTTCAGAAATCATAGACTGCGTACACTATTATGATTCCTTTGCTTTTATTAGTTTTTATGCTGTTCACCTGTTTCCTTTGTAAGCTTACGATAGATAAGGTAATGGACAATCAAAATCTGAAAATATGATCTAAGAAATTGACGTCACTGTATAGCTGAATGGCTCCAAATTTAACTCTTTGATTCTTTTCTCTTTTATGAGCGTATAAAAAAAAGTTATATCTTGTATGGTCCTTTATTCATAATCATACAAGTATTTTCTACTAATAATGCAGGGTATTTGGGAAGACAATGTTGATCCTGACAATATGAGTTATGAGGTTAGGCCACTGTTTCCCTCGTAGCTTCGTCATTAGCTTGTTTACTTATTATGCTTCTCTATTTTCTTTTCCTCTCTCACACATAATTATGATGAGGCAATTGTTTACCTGTAGTCTGGTCACTTTCCAGAATTGTCATGGTACAACCAAATTCACTGAAACTGTTGAATATTCTAAACATTCTGCCTCACAGGATCTTCTTCCTGTTTTGTGTTTGATTAACAAGTATTTTTGGACCATGAAAGTTAACAAAGCCCTCCCATTTCAGGAATTGCTTGAATTGGGTGAGACTGTTGGAACTCAAAATCGTGGCCTTTCCCTAGAGCTTATTTCCTTGCTTCCAACTTCAAAATATAAGTGCGGTTTCTTTTTGAGAAGGAAATCAAGAAGCGAAAGGTAGCACTAAATATGCTATTTGTTGTAAGGGACATTTATTCCTGTATCCGGAGTGATTGTCTATGTTCTAACAGCTATCATATCTCAACTGTCTTAACTTCAACATTGTCGTAGGACAGTGTCAATGGTCCATCTACATTCTTGTTTTATTTGTTTTTAATTATTTTGGACGTACATGTGAAGTTGCTAATTTAATAAATATGAAATAACAAAAGGAAGTGAAGACAGAATCGAATTTGATATTTGAATCTTTACATGTCTGCCTTGTTGCAGAGAATTAGTGACTTGGTTCTGTTTTGTCTTTGGTTGGCCTACTTCGATAATTTTATCTCCACTTGGAGTGTTTTATTGGTTCATGGATTTGGCTGGATATTCGATCACTAACTTTAGCAATCATGTTAAATGATATGAAGGCATGAACTGAGGGCCAACATTGGAGCAACCCAATTTGAGGCATTCTCCACTTTTTGTATTGTACAAGATGTAGTGATGACATAGATGCCAAATCCTAACATTTGTCTGCTGTGTTATTGTGTTTGATGGCATTCTATTGTTGCTCGACATATGAGAAGTTGGATACATCTGATATGGATACTTGACATAGAGACCTTTCAATTATTCCCAATGCTGCATACTTCTTCCATTATACTTTGAACTTCCAAATTAGTATTGACCATGACAATTGAGATTTTGATTGGTTTACCTATTGTTATTGGTCTGGATCTATAGGAATCATGGCTTTACCACGTTATTATTCTTTAGATGTCAGAACTGCATAAGAATGTACTTGTGCATGCTTCAAGTATTAAGTCCATTTACAAGGTTTTTCATGTTTCCTATAGATTTAACATGGTCTAACCGTCCTGTCTGTGTGGAAGGTGTGTGATTTGCCAAATGGAATATCAACGAGGTGATCGAAGGATTGCTCTACCATGCAAACATCTCTACCATGTTGATTGTGGTACTCGATGGCTTACCATTAATAAGGTGGCAATTTGATTTCTATAAAACTTGAAAGTTATATTAATGGGGAGCCATTTAGCCATATTCTAACGTTCATTACCACGCCATTGCTTTCAGGCTTGCCCCATATGTTACAAGGAGGTGTTTGTAGATGGGTCAAAACGTTGAGGAGCATCTCTGATAAGCAACCAGAAGATTTTTCATTGTCGCGTTTGTCCTCGAGTTTGGGTGTTTTTTCTTCAAACAGATTTGCTTGGTTTAGTTTCCCATTTGTTATCTTGGAAAGATATTAGTTGTGTAATTAACTGCAGCTATGAACTTTACCTAAAGATTGATGTGTTAAGAGGCTGGAGAGCATGTAAGTTACACCATGTGAGATACTGATGAAAGTATGTAAGAAAATGCTGCTACCAGACTGATTGATGGTGATAGTGAACCTTTTAGTGTATGTCCAGCAAAGAGAAAAGAGAGAAGATGAGAAGGAAGCAGAGGGATGGGATAGGGAGGATGAGGAGGAACAAAGAATCCATGAATGAAGTTTGTGAGCTTAGGACACGTTAAGCATTGCTTGGTTAAGCCCATATGGTCTTGAACACGGTCAAATTCTGACAGCCTCAGTATCGTGCTTAAATCATTGAACAGGAGGAGTACGGAATCTTTCCATGAGGAGTTCAGCAACTCTTTTCAGCTTAGATTACGTTTCTGTTAGGCACCTGGCATACAAAAATGTCATTTCTTATTTTATTGCACCGCAGGTCTGTTCCTAGTACATAAGCCGGTACACCGTTGACCTTCTCCACCTTAAGGCGCACTTCATGTGACACTTAGAGTGGCGGAGAGGCATTAATGGTTGTAGAACCCGAAGTTGGTGCCCCGTTTACTTTGTGCTAATTATTTTAGCTGCTTGTGGTTCGTGCAAGTTTTTGATAATTGGTCTGATGGTATGCATTAGAAATTATCATGTTCCCCCTTCCTGCTCCACATGCTTGAATAATGGAGATTATCGTCTGTTGTAGATAACTACCCCGTGTTTATGAGCTTCTAAGAACATAATTAATGATTAATAGCATAACACATGTAACATCTGAAGACGCACGTTAGGAGAATAGATCTTTTATTCCCACAACGATGTTCCTCCTATATTAAACACAATCTCATCCATTAATTGCAATAAATTGGATGGATGAGATTATTTTGGCATAGAGGGAATAGCGTTGTGGGAACAAATGGTCTGTTATGGATGGATGAACGTTTTTTTTTTATACAAAGGAATAAAAGTAAAGCTTAAACAGTTGGTCTTGGGGATTAAAACTCCACACATATCCTCAACGAGGATTTTAAGATATATCGAAGGAGGAGATTGCAAACTAGTAAATCCGAAGCCAAAAAATTTTGTACCAGAAGTCAACCACTCAGTGCAACGATTTCCTTCACGAAACACATGGCGAATACGAACTGGCCAGGATTTAGCTAATAGAACATGAATAGCCTTCACCAAGGAAGTAGTATAGGAAGACATCGATCCTGAGGAGGAAAGATTGTTAATGACCACCAAAGAATCAACTTCTAGCTCAATCCGCCGATAACCCATGGATGAGATTATTTTAGCATAGAGGGAACAACGTTGTCGAATAGAAGATTTGTTCTGGTATGTTAGTGACCTATTACTGAAGCAACGTCTTGTCCAATCAAAGAAATGACACAGTAGATAAGTAGGAGCGGCCTGATTGGTTCAACTCCTTACTTAAGGCTCTCCCTTGTAGGAGGTCTTGAGTTCGAGTCATCAAAAAGGCGGGGAGGGCAATTTTTCCTGTTGATGATCCTCTAGCCCCCTGGGCATGCTCCTTGGTCGGATCAATTACGGACGTTTCGCTTCTAGCGGTAGTATAGGAGTTAGAGTTACTAGGGAACCAGAGGCTGCTAGGAACCTGATGCTGAGTAGGGCCAGTGATCAATCAGTAGCTGACCAATCAATATGCATGTGACGACTCCTTGTGCGCAGAAGTGTACAGGCTACGTAGGAACCTGAGGGATCTTAGGGTTCTAGATTTATGTCCTCTAGAACTCTTGCGATGGGGTCTTAGGGGCTTAGGATTAGTCAAGCAAAAGCTGAGATACCTAATACATATCGAAGAAAAAAGAAGAAATGACACAGCAGTTTGAGTAAGCCGCATATGCTACCATGCCTAGTCGATTTAGAGTTTGGATTTCAATTTTACCTTGTCCAATCTGTCATGCCTCACTACAAGAAATCAATGAATTACCGACGAAAAATTGGCAACGATTAAGACACCGTTGCAAATTACCGATGGAAATTATATACAGTCAAAAAACTAGTTTGGAAAATTTTCAATTACCGACGGTAACAATATCCGTCACCGTCACTAACATTGGAAGAAAATGAGTAACACGACGATGTTTAGCGACGGTAATTCTATACCCGTTGAAAAAGTTGTCTGGAAAATTTTCGATTAGCGACGGACCAAGTACAATCGGTAAACAAAGCGGGAGAAATTGACGGAGAATTGAAGATTTGACATTACCAACGGAATATTAGCGACGAAAAAGTCTATCGCTAAATTTTAAACCAATACGTCATCGTCTCCTTGCAATTGAACGTTATTAACTTACATAAAACGACGTCGTTTGTTTTAACAACAAACGACGTTGTTTTGTTCTGGTTTAAAGAAACACGCAACTGGCTTCCCCCCACCCCCTCTGGATCGATTTTCTTCTCCTCCCTCCCGCGTCATCTCCTGTTCTCCCGCAACGACACCCCCCGCTTTCTGGTCAGACGTCGGTGTTGTGGTCGGCGTCGGAAGCTCGTCCTCTTCTCCCACGGCCGTTGCATTTTCAGGAGGTATACTGCAAACGATTTAGGTTTTCTATTAAGTAATTTTTTTGTTTATTTGATTTGTTTTATATGTTTGAGTAATTTGTAAATAGGTAACAAGAATTAAGGTTGAAATGTTAGTGTTAGAAGGTTGAGTTCTGAAATTTTGTTGTGATGTTGCAGAGGTTGTTTGATGCATATTAGGTGTTTGTTGAAATGCCTTTTCTTTGTTGTGATTGTTTTAGTTAGAAGATGAAGTTGGTTAATTCTTCCTCATAGGTGTCATTAATTGTTTGGTTTGGTTTAGTCCATTTTGAAGTGCACCTAATAGTTCTTTAAAATTTGATAATGATTTTGCATTGTGTAAATGCATAAAGATGGTTAGAAATATGTTCTAAGTTAAGAGATGATACATATAAATGGGAGCCTATTTTTAAAAGGTAATGTATGTAGTAGTAGATGGTAATTGGTCTTGAGAGGATAACTAAAAGCTGAATGAGGAAAGGGTTAAAACATGGATGTAAAAGGATTATATGTGGTTTACATATAATCCTTTTACATTAGAAAGTGGTTACATGCATATAACTAAGGGATTATATACATGTAAACGACATATATGTAACTAAGTAAAGGCTTCAATTGCCTCAAAGGGTAGATAAAATATAACATCTTTAAAAAGTAACGATATGTACATTCTTGAAAATACCAAAGATACTCTTAGAAAATAAGGTCTAAAATATATAATTGTTCAAACTACAATTTGACAACATAATTGGATGTATATCAAATTTGACTTGAGTTCAAGTCTAAATGCAATTGTTTTCTCCTCTTTACATCCCTCTTAGTACATAAGCAAAGAAAAAGTGATTCTATTCTCATCATTCCATTACAATTCTTTTATTTGAAAGTCAATTTTTGTCTAACAATTAGATTAAACAATTATAGATCTTTATAAGTTGCCTAGCCTTATTATATAGATATTTGGCCTTTTACTATGTAAATGGCAATATCAATAAGGAATTAGAGTTTGTATAATTTGAAAAAGTATATAAAAACTAATCACATATATTTATTATCTTTTATAATACTTAATTAAACTTGATAACTCATTAAAGTGTGCTCTATACCCTCCAATCCTTCTACCTTTTCCTTTGCTCTTACATCTACCTCTCATTATACTTAATTAAACTTGATAACTCATTAAAGTGTGCTCTATACCCTCCAATCTCTTACCTACTGCAGGACATGCTACACCATCCCCATCCCAACTCATATATCATCCAATACTGCTTTATCGGATGGAGGAGACGTCGATGGAAGAAAGTACGTAAAAATTGTCAACAATATGTAAATGAAATCACATTAATGACTATTTGTTTTTTTATTAAGTTATAGATTTATCATTTTTTTCATTGTATAAAATTACTTCTTATATTAGGTTGGTTCCATCTGGACCGTGTTCCAAAAATATGACTTCTAAATTTAAAGAACGAATTGATCCTGAGGGTTATGTGTGGAAGAAAATCTCTTAGGCAACAAAGGAATTTTACTTTCAGGAGTTTGACGTACAATAAAGATTTATTTTCTTTTTATATTGACTTATATACACTAATTACATAAATATTATTACATGATAGTACTTTAATTTTTTTTCTTCTTATTTCAGAAAGAATTTTCTGAGATTCTGGTATCGACGCTATCATACATAGACAATGAGAGAGGCGAGCTCGTACACCTTGTCACGACTTTATTGGTGCGATACACAAGGCTGGTGTATGATCGCCTTATATTTCGAAGCAAATATGGAGTCGATGGCAGGAGTATTGGAGAAGCCCTGAGGCAATGTCCATCTCAGGGTGTAACTCGATCAACAGATGTGGAGGCCCTGGGGGAGAGAGTCTTCCCGTATATATGGG
>JANZLH020000143.1:702845-713404 GCA_026770325.2 Erythroxylum fimbriatum
CGGATACTTAGCCATGGAAAAGTTGCGATATTTAAAAACTCTCTCACTAGGAAATGGCCGAGGGCGATGGTTCTATCATTTTTCTTTTGTTTTTTTTTCCTTCATCTGTTATCATAAATGCAATTTTGGAACGAGACATTCAGTTGACATTCGGAAGCTGTTATGAGTTGAAATTGAGATATGTTTGCCAGAGAGGAAAGGGATAAGCATTTGTTCCAAAATCGTCCTCAGGGAAAACGATTTAGTTCCGCCATCTACATGGCCTGTGATTATCAATTCTTCCAAGTCATGAATAGAATAAGCTAACAGAGAGACAAATGGTACAGTTTTAATTGCAAGCTTTGGCCATTTGTGAGGTGCATACCATTGTTATAAACTCATGACTCTGACACCTTGACAATTACGACAGAAATTTGCTTCGGATCAACCCCAACGGATGCAGTCAAGACGTTTCACTTCTGGACATGTATATCTTCCCCAGTACGAAATATAACAGCATTTCAACTTCTGGTACATGAAAAGAATCCGACTTACCACCTTTCTTTACCAAATGATGTTTGTCACAGAGGCCAGGGCGCTATATCCAGCTTCAACATTTAGAAACTTCTGTCCCAACAGTTGCTTGTGATCCATTTGGAAACTAGGTTCTCTTTATATTCGAACATGAATGCTACTTCCCGTCTGTATGGTTGTGCTATCTAACTAGTCACATGAACACCAGTATCAATTGACCTTTCTGTAATATTTGTACCATCCCTTTGATTGCAGTCCTTAGTTGGAGTATCTGGTTTCACCTTTATCTTTACAGGTTTCCCAAGCTTTGATTTGTTTTCAAGTCTAGCTAATTCAATGGCTCTTTCACATATAGGAAAACCCTTATCATCCCAAGACTCCAAGATTACGCCAGACCCTATGCAGGTGCTTCCCTTGTAGAAGGCTGCAAACTGCCCTGCTGCAAGACCTTGGTCATCTTCAGATAAGTGGACAACTGCAACATCTTCGGAGTCATCTCCACCAAGTTCTATTTTCACACTGCAATTATAAAACCCAGGGCCATGTCTGACCTGGAAGGTTAATAAAACAAGCATTAAGGCTTCCAGGACATAGAGCAGCACTAAAAGGAAACATCATTTTACCTCATGCTACATAGTTGCCATTCTAAGAAAAGGCCAAAACTGTTTAAATCCACCAAACCGACCATCACCCTTTTACATGTTAATATTTGAGTCTTTTCATAACCACTGTGATAACTATGGATCAAATGAGGAATTGAATGCCAATACCAAAAATCACCAAGGCAGAACCAAAAAACACTACCTTGCACCGAAGTTGACTGATCTCCTCTGGATGAAATCCACTAAGCCATCTCAAAGAGCCAACATGAAATGATCGCCTCCGTTTGTCAAGCGAGAAATAATTTCTTGATGCAAACACTACATTGTTTCTGACATCTTTCTCAACTACATACCTACGTAGATGCAAGTGAAGACCTCAGTTATTTGGCCGCAAAAGAAAAGAAGAACATGGAGCTGAACACAGAAAGTGCAACTCTTGAACCCAAATTCGTGTCATCATTAGATGCACCAACACTGTCAACCATTTGAGATGGTTTTGGAGAAACCCACAACACTATAACAGCACTAGGAAACCAAAATGGAACTTGTGTATGCATATTTATTTCATCTAATATCTCTTGTCATTGAGGAAAGACAGACGAGAAGCAAGAATGGCTCTTCCATTAAATGTGGGAAGGATAGATCCATTTAACAGTATACGAGTATGAGGATCAAAATCAAACCATAAAGGATGTGCTATGCAGGCCAATATCCTCCTTTCTTTCAAATACAAATACTTTTTCAACATCTTCCATCCATAAAAAGTATAAATTTCCTAAGCAAGTTTCCTAAAGTGAATGGAACTATGCAGAAAATTTGAGTTTTCTATGCAGAATTTGTGTTCAACAGCTTACCATGGACCCCCAGGAAGTCGTAGGCCCTGACGTTGACCAATTGTGTAGAACCAGAATCCTCGATGTGTACCCAGGAAATCCCCCGTCTCAGCCTCCAATATAACACCTTCCATCTCTCCAATATGGCGTGCAACAAATTCACTAAACTTTATCTAAAAGATAATTGCAGTGGCAAAGTATTAACAACCAGGCCACTTTCGAGTCAGCAAATGCTGACTCAAAGTAAGAAGCACATTCACAAAATAGAAAGAAAATGATAAAGCACTTGTAGAAACAAGAAAACATGCCTTAGCAACTTAGGAAGGGATTAGTAAAAGCATTTCCTTCAGCAAAATTTAACTGCAACACAGGAATGGGGTCGCAAACACATGCGTCGAGGAAATACCTTCCCAAGGAAGCATATGCCTTGTGAATCCTTTCTGTTTTTGTTAGGCAATTCAAATTGGGCAGCGAGTTTACGAACTTCATCCTGTGGGCAGTTTGGCAGGAAAAAAAAACACAGTATTTTAAAGATAATAGTAAACCCACACATCAATTGGTGAAGTTAACAGAACTCTAAACCAAAATTTTGAAATGTTGAAATAAGCAAATATCAGACCCCCAGAACAGTGCCAAGAATATCTGTCTAATGAATATATGCTCTTTTGCATCTTCTTCAATCATAATATATGAATAGAAAACAATTTCCTTAAAGGAAGCATGCATATTTCATGTAGATAATTGCATATAAACGCACCCTTATCCATCACTAGACACCATGTGCCCATGATCTTGCAAA
This sequence comes from Erythroxylum fimbriatum, assembly GCA_026770325.2. Lineage (NCBI taxonomy): Eukaryota > Viridiplantae > Streptophyta > Magnoliopsida > Malpighiales > Erythroxylaceae > Erythroxylum > Erythroxylum fimbriatum. The sequence continues at coordinate 705,593 of JANZLH020000143.1, forward strand.
ATGAGATGATACTTTGTCTGTTTCTTTGTGAAAAATGAACCAAACATATTTACTACATCAGAAACAATCAAAAGACAATATTTTGCATTGCAATTAACCTACAGCAAACTAACCTTAGGAATACATCCAAGAGGAAAAATAAGGCGCTTTAGCTGAGCTTGTGAGAGATGCGAAAGGAAATAAGTTTGATCCTTAACCTGCAAAGTCAGATGAAAGAACTTACAACACACATTGCCATAGGGCATTAACATATGCTTCAACTTGTCTAATTTAGATGCCTATCCCACTATTAAAGCATATGTTCTTTTTGAGCATCCATTCAACAAAATTTATGTCAGTTTGTAGACAAAGAACAACTTCATTAGCTAACTTACTACTGTTCAGTAATAAATTTCTAAGTTATGAATGCAAGTTCATAGTCCACAACCCTAACGTTTTTCATGACAAAGCAACATTACACATTGTTTTTTTAGAGAATTTGTTCCTCTCTTATTTAGAATAAACCATATGACGTTTCACTCAATAGAAATATCAAATATTGGAAGATGAAGAACTAAGTCCAAGAAATAGATGCAAATAAAGATACAAACTTTAGGCATATGAGATAGTTACCAAGTCTTTTGAGAGCTCTAGGACAGAAGGCTTATTTGTTTTGGTCGGAGATGGATGAATAACATTGGCATAATGGCCAGAAGCAACATAATCAAATTCCATACTGTTAATGGCCTCCATAAAAGCACCTGATTTTCATTTCAGTGAAGAAACGTAAAGATTTTCAGTGAAAAACGATGGTCATGCATATATATGTAAATAAAACAATGATGTATTTGCTGGCACATACCAAACTTAATCCTGGTATTGCAAAGAACATCTGGATTAGGAGTTCGACCACATCGGTACTCTTCTATGATGTAAGCTACCTGGAAAATCATCAAAGTTGTTGGTCATATTGCTAGCTATAAACATTGATGTGGCATTTATTTTCCAGTTAGTTACCAGAAGGCTGGCATCCAGATTAGACTGATATTGAACATAAAAACTTCACACATGAACACTCCGCCTGATGGCAATTACAAATTTGGTTGAATAGGGAAAGCAAAATCAGGTTTTCAATTTCCAGGAGATGGGTAATAAAGTAAGCATTCCTGGTTAACTATATATAGAAGAGTGCAAGAACATAATTCAAATGCATAATTAGAGGAAATACATACCACATTTTTCCAATATTCATCAGTCAAATGCACAACTTCTAGTGGAATATCAACCTGAAATTCATTATATTTACATTCAATTAAAAACGTCATAGAATAAAATCAACAAAAGACGGAATAAGATCTGCATATTGTAGACTTCCAACCATGTTTCGAAGCAAAGGATCGTCCCGCTACAATTAAATGGAACCTTAATCTTTAAAGGTCGAACAGGGAAAAAAGTAAGCAAACAAAGGAAAGTGACCTGATCACAAACAGCTTTGGCATAATTCAAATCCTCTTCCCAGGGGCACTCTGACCAGAAGTTCTCAAAGTCTTCCTAAACAAGACCAAGCATCAGTAACAACTGCTTATAAACGATGATGGTTTGCAGAGGACAAAGTTCCAAATTTTGGTACTATCTTGGAAAAAAGAAGAAAATAAACAAGCTTACTTGAAACCAGATTTTTAGGTAAAAAGCAGTGCAGTCATGTCCGGCTAAATGAAGGAGCCGTAGAGCAACGCTGCTGTCGACTCCACCGCTGAGAAGGACAGCAATTCTGAGACGTCTATCAGGCATACAACAAGAGAGATAAAAAGGGTCAACAGAGGCATGATTGAGGTGCTGATGAGTTGATGGTTTCAGAAAAGAAGAAGAAGAAAAAGATTGAGGTAAAAGGATTGTGGAAAGTGCAGGCGGGGATAGAGGGAAAGGGCGAGTTTGGGAGAAGAAGAAGTTGGAAAGAAAGGATCTTTGAGATAAGAGAAAAGGAAGGGTCGGTCTCAGAGAGGAAACTGGTGGCATCCTCAGACCCGCCATTGATGACCAAAATATGCTATCACTTCCTTGGCGCATCGCCAACCCATTCCTCCAAAGTTTCCAATTTTTTATTATTAAAATTCCTTTATAAAATTAACTCATCCTTTTTTTTTTTTCCGCTACAAAGGAAGAAAACAAAACAGCCTGACTAATGCAGAATTCTGCAGTACAAAACGCCATCAAGGTCGCGGAGGAATGGGACCCTAATGGTCGCCGACAGGTCGTGCAGAGTATGCAAGCCCAGACTGAAAGTTGCTACAAGCGGTGTCGTCCGGTCGGCACATTGGTTGCCCTCGCGGTACACGTGTCAGAGTTGCACTTCCCAAGTTCTACGAAGGAATATACGGATACTTGTCACCAACAAAATATCATCAGTAAAAAAGGAACTGGAAGACAAGATGATGTTAATGACTTCCTGGGAATCAACTTCCACATTCACTTTTCGATAGCCTAGGGCCCAAGCTTAGGGAAAGGCCCGAGTGAACACCCCAAAGTTTCGCAATGAGAGGGGAAGCCGGACTAATGTGGTGAAGGAAGCCGCCACACCATCTCCCAGAACTGTCGCGTAACAAGCTCCCGCTGTGGCACGGGTGGTCCCCGGGGAAACAGCCCCGTCTAAGTTAAATTTAATCCAGTTTAGTCCACCCAACGAGTTGGCTGACAGGGATACCTGGATTGGGCACAACACAACTTTTCGCGGCTCGTGCCCGTTCCATCCACTTAACAAAATCCATAACTATTTGGGTACCAGCGGCAAGCCAGACAAAATCTGCTTTAAAGATGCTACGATTGCGCCATTGCCACAGCAGCCAATAGGCGACCCCAAAAACTATACTCCAATCAACCTGGTTAAACTGAGTCTGACACCGAAGGTTGTGGAGGACCCACTGATCGGCGTCCAGATGAAAAAAAGTGGGGCCCACCACCGTCGCCAGGAACTTACACCAGAAAGCTTTCACGCGCAGGCAATTACGAAAGGCATGCAAACTGTTTTCTTCCTGCCCGTAGAAATGACACGTACCATCTACCGTGAGGCGGCAAAGTACGCGCTGATGATTAGTCAGAAGCTTGCCTTTGGTCAAGAGCCACAGAAAGGAACGAATCCATTAAGGGCCGGGCCATTTCCAGATGGAACCCATCGTTATTTTTTTCGTGTACCCATTTTGTTCTCCACATTGTTGTTGTTATATTTTTATTTTAATAACTAATAAACAATAAAATTTTTAAAAACTATAATTTGTTATTTAGTAATACTAAATGAAATAATATATGAGATATATTGCACTATTTCATATTATTTAAATATATTAAATGACAATATAATTATGTAATATGGAATATCAAATTTTATTGAATTTCATAAACCAAAAACATTTTAAAATAAAAAAAGATACAAAACATTCATTACCCCAAAAAAATTTAAAGATAATATTGTCACTAAAAATAGAAATACCATAATTCATTAATCATCTGAATTAGTATATTATTCCCATAAATATGCTATTAATGCATTCTTTAATTCGATATGTGCATTTTTGTCCTTAATTCGATATGCACATTTTTATCCTTAATTTGTTTATACCACACATTTTTGTTACTAACACAAGATGAGTTTCAAATAGGATCACGTATGGAATATTTTCAAAGATTTTGAAAATTTTAACTACAACGTAATCATATCAAGATAAATCTACCGGAGGTAAACTTCCAACTATGTGTCATCAGAATTCGATAATCCAATACTTGAATCTCAGGTACCAATATCTCCTACACTTTCTGATTTCATAATAAATTTGAACGATGACAAAGTCGGTGTCTCCTCGTCCAAAAAGCCTATTGGAGTGTAGAAGGCCAAAGTGATAAAAAAAAATGGAGGAAAAATCTTCTTCTGAGATAAATAATCTTAGAGATGAAAATCATGAGCTTGTTGAGTTATTGAAAAAACAAAGCGAAGATAGACAAGTAGCGTTTGAAATGAATAAACAGAAAATGGAGATTCAGAGACAAAAGTTGGCTTTAAAGCAATGGAAATAAGAAATTAAAATTATGTCTCATGACCTAAATCAAATTAGAGATCCTGGTCATGTTTATATTGCAACTAAACAAGCACAAATTTTCAAACAAAGATCGCATCAACCATAACCACAACCACAACCACAACTACAACTACAACCACAACCATAACCAAATTCGTCAAATACTAATTTTGATGAATATTTTATTATATTTTACTTGTGTTTTCTTAATTTAGTTCTACTGCTTGACTATTAATATTTTTGTATGTGTGTTTTAGTTTATCTTTGTTTATAATTTATTATGTTATTTGATTGTTAATGTTAATGTATTTGTCGTTTACTTATTTGATATTTTCTAATGGATTTTTTAAATTATTTATTTAAAATATTTATTCATAAGTAGATAATTATAAAGTTATAAATATATAATGAAAATATTTATAAACATGAGACTAAATTATAAAATTATTATAAACTTATAATTACTTAAATAAACATATAATGAAAATATTGGAATATTGTTTAAATAACAAAACAAAGAAGGAATGAAAGAAATAATTAAAAAAGAAAGAAAGAAAGAAAACAACTTGGAAGGTTGGAAGAGAGAAAACAGAAAAAAGAAAGAAAGAAAAACAGATGAAAAATTGAAAAAAAAAGATTAATAGAAATAGAGAGGAGCTACTCTGCCACACCAAGCTCGATTGGAGCCTTCCCTTTGGCATTTTCCCTACATTTTAGAGGAGGATTAGAGTTGTTATTAGACACAAAATCATAATTCTTCAAAATTCAAATGGATTAAAAATATATTAGTTTAGACAAAAACTAAAAAGTGAAAAAAGAAAAGAAGTAAATTTTTTTAAAACAAATTAAAAAAAGAAAACAAAGATCAAATAACTCTTCAAATCTTTTATTAAAGAACAGCCGTACTAATCCAAGACTCTATCTAATAGAACCCCAAAATATGCTACCAGTTTTTTCTTGTATACAAAATCCTAATTTTCTAAAATTCAAATGGATTAAAAATATATTTTTTAGACAAAAACTAAAAAGTAAAAACAAGAAAAGAAGTAAAATTTTAAAAATAATTTTAATAAATGAATAAGTTTTAAATTTAAAATTAAAAAATGGAAAACAAAGCTCACCTAACTCTTCCAATCTTTTGTTAAAGAATACCGTACTAATGTAAAACCCAACCTAATAGAACCCCAAAATATGCTAGCATTTTCTTCATGGACACAAAATCCTAATTCTTCAAACTACAAATGGATTAAAAATATATTCTTTTGGACAAAAACTAAAATGTAAAAATAAGAAAAGAAGTGAAATTTTTAAAATAAATTTAATTAACAAATAAGTTTTTGATTAAAATTAAAAATGAAAAATAGAGGTCTCTTAACTTCTCTTCCAATCTTTTATTAAAGAACTGCCGTACTAATCTAAAACCTTACCTAATAAACCCCAAAATATGCTAACACTTCTTTCTTGAACACAAAATCCTAATTCGTAAATATTCAAATGGATTAAAAATATGTTCTTTTGGACAAAAAATGAAAAGCAAAAACAAAAAAAGAATTAAACTTTTTAAAATAAATAAGTTTTAATAAAAAATAAAAAAGGTAAAACAAAGTCACCTAACTCTTCCATTCTTTTATTAAAGAATCGACGTACTAATCTAAAACATTATTTAATAGAACTCAAAATACGTTAGCACTTCTTTCCTGGACACAATCCCAATTCTTCAAAATTAAAATGGATTAAAAATATATTCTTTTGGACAAACCTAAAAAGAAAAAACAAGAAAAGAAGAAAACCTTTTAAAAAAATTTAATAAATAAATAAGTTTTTAATTAAAAATTAAAAATGAAAGACAAAGGTCAACTAACTCTTCCAATCTTTTATTAAAGAAATGTCGTACTAATCTAAACCCTACCTAATAGAACACCAAAATATGCTAACACTTCCTTCTTGGACACAAAATGTCACGACCTGGAACCACATCTAGCACATAGCAACTGTCGCATACCCAGGCTAAGGATACTCACAGTACCCTTAACTCGACTATACAAGGCTAACTGAATATCATTTGAAAATATTTGAACAACGCAACAGCTGTATTCTGAATATCCCAAAACTCAATTAAAATACTTGTAAATCAGTTTTAAACGCACTTCTATATTCACATTTAAAACTCTACCACAACTTCTGAACTTTTAAGTCCACTCAAGAGTAATCTCAACAACAGTACAAAATGTTTATACACAAGGTCATTTACAAAGCACAAGACAGTGAAAAGTTAATTTTCAAAAGCATAAAACATATCAACATAACCAACTTAATAAAAACAATTCATGAGTCACTATACAACAAAAGTACAAAACAGAGACTATCCGCGTGCGATAATGCCTCAAAAATATCAAAAGACCCCACGATACACTAAGAGCTTCAAGCTCACCAAATTAACCTACATGGTTAGAAAGCGAAGGGAGTGAGTACACTATGTACTAAGTGAGCCAGAAAAACATATATCGCAAACAAAACCCTATACATACCAAGACGGTCTAGATACCTTAAGGACGTTTTCACGAATCTAGCGTGCACATAACCACCTATGAAGTGAACATACATGATATAAAAACACATAGGCCTAGCCTATGACTCAACATATATTGGTTAGGAACCACATAGGCCTAGCCTATTAATCACTCATCCAGTGAACATGGGTTCTATTTATAATACACGAAAGCAAAAAAGCATCACATGTATAAATCAAATCTCATCAGGAAACCAAATCTCAGAATAAGCCAAAACAATCATGTGTGTCGTCACTAGTCAACCAAACTAGTATGCACACCTACCGATTCTTGGTGTTGGCTCGACTTTCATTCATGGTGAGTCTAGATTACAGTCGACAAGAGCGTCATGACCCTACCCTAGGTGATGACCTCGTCGGTGACCAGACCTCTAGGTGTGCAATCACCCACAAGTCCCGTAAAAAGGTGTCGATACAAGGACTCGACTTTTATATACTAGCTTCAAGGGTAGAAGGTCGCTTAATCTGTTATGCCTAGCACGCGAATGACCAATCGTTACCTTACCAATCACGAAAATTCACATACAAATATTAAGTACTAAAATCAAGTAAGGCACCATGCCTTTATATATCTGTCCAACCGATAAAATGGAACCTTGTCATGGCTCTAAGCTAAAAGAGAACACATACACGCACCATACATGACTCGGTTATGCATATGTAAGTTCCAAAATATTATTTCATGCAGTAAAAACATTAGTTGAACTCCAATTGCAAAGAATTATTCAAAACAATGTCGTTTATTGAATACACAAGTATAGTAGCGTTTATTTGAGATTTAATTCTACTATGCATTACCTAAGTTCAAAATTCACATACAAGTCATCATGCATGTCTTGGTAAGTTTTAATCTCATTTGAGAGATATGATTTCTCCAACTCACCTCAAAAAAAGGTGTACAATTCCTTAACTTCAACAATCCTCTGTACGAGCTCTTTGATCCATAGCTCCTGAGCCTTTATACATACAAATATATAATGTACTTAGTGCTCAAACATGTATCTCATATTTATACACCACCACAACCAAATTCATCCCTAATCAATCATCATAAATGTTATTCTAACATAAGTCAATAGGTCAATAATTCACATACTAATTCAACTCAATGTTTTCTCATCCATCAAGCTAACCTAACCTTATGTGCAATGTTTACATCCTTTTCTTTCTAATGTTCCTTTAGGAACAAGTTATCTT
>JANZLH020000143.1:719790-731043 GCA_026770325.2 Erythroxylum fimbriatum
TCAAAATGTTGACTTTTTCAAAGATGAACAGAATTAAGTTTTAACCAATGTAAGCTCACCACTAAAGTGAGATAGTATAATATCAAGTCAAAGAGGTATGAATCAAGGTGAAACAAGATCAAGACCAAGAAGTTTGTCCCGGGAACGGGCCCCCAACGGGCTCGCCTCCCGGGGCAGTCGGGCCTCAGGGCCGGGGTCCGACACTGAGCCTCCTGTCTAGTCATTGCATACACTCTGGCTTGAGACTGCGGTCGGTTGCTCTGCACTTCAGTCTTGACAGTAGGACTCCCAAAACTCATCCTGCCTCTACCACGGCCTCTCTGTCCAGACCCACTAGCTCGGCTCTACTGGATAGTTGTTTCAGTTATTGACCCCCCTCTCACACCAGACTGAGCTCCAACAATGGCAGGACAATCTTTGATTCAGTGCTCAAGAGAGTCACAACAGAAACAAGCTCTTGATAATGTCCAACACTCACCACCATGTCTCTTTCCACAGTGCTCACAGTTAGGCATCTGTGGTGGTTACCTAGTAAAAGTCTGTCCTCCAGACGCTTGACCTATACCAGAGTAACTAAAGCCGCCTCTTGGCCTAAACCCAGACTGTCTCGATCTTAACTATGATCGGGATGATCTACTTTGGCATTTCTCGAATCTCTTGCTAGATTCAGCTTGAAATTCACCAGGTCTCTTCATTCTAGGCTCCTTCCTATACTTTGCCTATCCCTCTCTCAATATCTGCTCAATTCTGATTGAGGCAGCTCTTAACTTAGTGAAACTGCTCAAGTTGGTGACTGCCAGCCTTGTTTTAATCTCCATGTTCAACCCATCTTCAAATCTTCTATATTTGTCTTCCTCAATAGGAATCAAGGCAGTAGTATACCTCATCAGTTCATTAAACTTGATCTCATATTTTTCCACGGATTCATTGCCCTGCTTCGGATCCAACAATTCCTCCATCTTTTTGTCCAGGTTGATCTTGGACATGTAGTTCTCCCTAAAGTCCTTCAGAAAGTCTTTCCAGTCTTCCCAGTTCAAGTTACAAGGCCTGGTGGTGCTGCCTGGAATAGTTTTCCACCATTGGTATGTTGGGCTTTGCAGTAAGGAAACTGCATAGTATAACTTCTTGTCTGACTCATAGTTCATTTGATCGAAGATCTTCTCCGTTCTCTCTAGCCATTCCTTGGCCTCTGCAGGGTCTGTACTTCCATAGAAGTCTACAGCCTCCTGCTTTTGCAGTTTATCATTCCTCATTTCCCTTCTCTTGGGAATTCTAGGAGGCATTCTTTTAGGTCGAGATACCGAAGACTTTCTACTGGCTCCTACTGATTCTAGGTCAGCTGATTGTCCTACTTGATCACCTATGGTGGATGACTTATAATAGACGATAATTTCAATTACTATCTGCATTTCTCACGATATTTCATGTCTAATATTCCTATATATCCTTATGGATATCAAACCATGCTCTGATACCAAGAATTTGTAAGACCCCACTACCATAGAGAATATACCAAAATATCCTGAGAACATTCAAGTACATAACCTATGATAATGGCATATTAGAGCAGTCACGACACTAACTTAATCATGACATCATCATTTAAACAAAAATGTCACAATATATAAAAATCCAAAAATTCCTCTTTTCATTTCATAAAACTGAATATGTACATTGTAGCTTTACAATAACATCCATATATGTACATTATCAAAAACTAATAAGAGTTTACACCTTTGTATACAGAACGTGCTACATACATGAGGAATTATATAAATATTCTATCTAAAATCCTTCAGTTTCAGCTGACCGACCTTTGAGCCATGTCTTCTATCCAAAAATAAGTGCTAGCTCTCTTTAGAAGCTATACTGTCTCTCTCGGACCTGTAATGTCAACGTTGCAATTTTGATGAGTTTTGTGAACTCAGTGAGTTAACCATCCTTAATTGTTCACTCATATCATATAACACAAATAGTTTATGTAATCATGTAATTCACATTATTTCACTGATAATCATATAACATCACATATCACTTTAATCACTTAATCCACATTTCACGTTCATCACAATTGAACAATACATTTCAATCATTCAAGCATACATATTAAATGAATATGCAATGCTCATATGACTCACTTTCATTTATTACTTTATTGTGACTGAGTGCCTTTTTACTGACCCATATCCCTTGTGGACACCGGGCTTGTTTTAAAAATTGTCCCATATTCCTTAGTCGATACCGGGTGCATTAACAACTGAGTCAAAGGCTCTTATCACATTCTGAGCTTTAAGCTTTTTTCGGTGGCTACTCTAGTCATAACAACCTTTATGTTGTTATGCATTCATGTAATAAAATGCATCACATTCACATTTTTTCAATCAGTCACTTTATTTCATTTACACATTCACATATATATTTCTCATTGGACCTTAGTCTGACATTCAACAGCAATGTTGAGTATCACTTATTTTGCCAAATTCACATACAAGGAGCACTTCTAATATCTTATTCATGCATCAAACGCCTCGGATATTCAATATCCGGAATCAACACAATCACTTTCACATAATCATTCAATACAGAATTTCAAACAAACAATTAATCGAGTGAGACCATCTAGGTTACTCACAGTTTGCTCCAAATAGCTATTGCCTCGAATTCCTAACAACGTCTGGATGTTAACGCTTTAAATGCCCTTCTATATCATGCAATATACACTTACACATATCACAACTTTGCACAATTATATAAGTACTCATTTATGCACAAATGTGTATATGGATTATGTACAATGCATACTTAATGACAATCCTGGGTATATTTCCTTTATTCTCATCACATGGACATTTATATTTCAAAACTCATATGTGTCTAATTTGAACTTAGGTTTACAGATCAATAATACAAATTTATTCTAAGTTCATCACTCAATCAATCATTCCAACTTTTCTCAAAATAGATTTTCGGGTCAATTTTGAATAGTCATCATGATAAGGAAATTGAGGTATTTAGGCAACACCTTATTCTAAACAAATTTTCCCATATGTCTTAAGTTTCTAATGACACCAAGTTCACACAAATCGGTTTAGTATTCTGCAAGTTATACATAAAATACTTCAGACTGTTATCACACTATGACAGTACACAATGCTCAACTTCAACCTAAATTTTGAAACTCTTAGAGACATAATTAAAATTATATTCCTTCATTAAATTTGTATCCATATGTCTCTAGTTTAATCTAAATCAAAATTCATCCCATTTGGATATCTATAGATCAAGATAAGGCCAAAATACAGATACCTGCTTAGTAAAAACACTCCATTTAACAAATTCCAGCACACTTCATCATTTTCATCCTAAACTCATCAATCAATCATTATCAATACTTTCCTAATGAATTCATATGGCCATGAAATTTGGTGGAGAGAAAAAACAATGTGTAAGGAGTTCGTGGTCCAAATTTCAAGTCAATCAGAGGTCCGTATAAGAAGTTATGGTCAAAAGAGTGAAGGGGTCAAAAACTGCCAAAAAGCATAACACGATCGTGCTATCATGCACTTCCTGTTGATTCCCCTTTGTCAAGATCGTGCTTGTGCACGATCGTGCACTGCCTGAAATCTCCCTTCTATCATGATCATGCCTGTGCATGATCGTGCACTGCCTGAATTCTCTCCTTTGTTCTTCTCTATGTCACAATCGTGCTTGTGCACGATTGTGCAACTCCGCTAAGGTTTCCTCTCTATCAAGATCGTGCTTCTGCATGATAGTGTAAGTCCCCTGGGGGTTCCTCTCTGTTTGTGCACGATCGTGACAAACGATCTTCCCCAGATTTTACAAAACAACACATTTTTCATCACTAGTTCATCTCTTTTGCTTAGTCTATGATTTCTAACTTATGTCCTCATTATTTCCTCTCCATTCCTACTTCCATTTTAGCTCAAATTATTCATACACAAATCAAAATCTTTCATCACTCATAAACATCAAAAGCATAACATATCATTTATGCATATTCATCATATTTTCTACACATGTTCATCTTCTTTAACACCTTCATTTCTTCTTTAACTATCACCTTAATCTTCCCATTTCAAGACATCACATTACACTATCCTTTTCTTTAACTCCTAATCACTTTAATCCATCTCTATAACACCCAAAGAGATCCATGTAGAAGAACAGTGATAACAGAGCATAACCATATCATCTTTTCATGAAATTTCTGTACTCTTTTTACATCATCATAATGATCTTTCTATCTGAAAAATCATCTCAACAGCAACTTATGAAATATTGATCTTCAAAAACACAAAAACAAGATACCAGTATTCTCATTCACATTTCAAAAAATAAACAACCTCATTTTATAAACATTTAACTGCTAACTATCATAATGCATGTTTCATTCTACAAATCATGAAGAACCATACGATACTTACTTGTTTAAAACTCCAAACTCTTCAAAATCACATGAACCCTAGCTTTCCATGATGCATGACCATCAACATTTAAGGGTTGGGTCTTCTTGTAGTAAATGAAGAAGACAACAAAATAATAGTAACAAGAAGGGTGAGTGCAAGGCTTATGTTGATAGGGTAAAAAGAGAGGTTCGTAGGTGAAGACGATGAAGAACGAAACGAAGAAAAATTAACAAGAGGTGAGAACAAATGAACACAGTGAAAGACAAAAAAAAATGAAGATGGTCTTTCACTTGGGAGAGTTTCGTGGGTTATAGCATATGGTGTGGCAAGTGACACTTGTCACTTGCCACATGTCACTTTCCTATAGTCTCTTCTGGGTCTTTTATTTAACTAGTCTAATTGTCTCCAAATTCTATTCCAATTTTCTCCCAATTTTCAATATCATATTTTCAAAAAATTCTAATACCATTAGCCAATTATTTCAACTGCCATTTGACTCTTATTTCCACTACCACTTATAATTGTCTTGCCACTTGGCATTTTTCCTAGTTCAAAAATACTCATAATTTTATAAATTTCCTAAATTTTACCAAAAAAATTCAAAATCAATAATTATACTCTCCAAATCAATTTTCAAGACAAAATATTCACTATTCACATCATAAACACTTAAAAATCATTTATACTAAGAAAATGTCAATGAATGCATGTACAATCATTTTAACGTGTGCAATAATTAATATTCACATATGTGTGTATGTTATATTATGGATGAGCATGAAATGCACTTTCTAACTTCTCAATAAACTCTCATGTACACTATTATAGGGTTCTAACCCTTAACATGAGATATCGGGTTGTTACATTCAATCTTGTGTTTTCTTTGCTTACTTATGCTTCATATAGCTGGTTTCATTTGTCTTATTCTCTTACTACACACACAACTACTCTTTCTATTTGACTCCAAACAATTGCACTTTGAAAAATGTTTATTATACAAACCTCTAGCTCTACTACATACTAGTATTATCATACAATGTTTTCAAGTTGAAAGTAAAAGGTATATGACTTATAAATAGATAGTGGGATATGGAAGTTTATTTCTAACAGACGTAAGGTTTAGAGATTATGGATCAGATACTATAATAGGTTCTCAAGTTACAGAATTTGATTAAGCATTAAAATAAGGAAAACATGGATGTATATCTTCTATTATTTGTTCAAAGAAGTATGAAAGCTAATCTAACCAAAAATGTCGGGAAAAGAGAAATGTTTACAATATTACTTATGTTGCTAGAAACAAAATAAAAATATATCAATGCACAACAAAGGAAGAACAAGACAACAATTAATGCTTTTGTTTTTAGACATTTTAATCCATAAACTTGCACATAGACACAAAGGGGAGCATGGAACATATCTTGAGAATCCTCTAGTCAATTAAAAATTAGAACTTAACCAAAAAAACTTGAAAATCAACCTCAAAACTAGGAATCATAAAGCATATCATAAAAAAAATTAATTGAAATGTGGAAAAGAATCCAATGTCACATATTGGAGACACACAACATAGATCACTTAAAAAAAACATAAGTGGTGTCCAAGAGACCAATTTACCTCGTCCAAAAGCTGTTGCTCCATTTCAAGTGCCTAAATGGGTCTTTATGAGATGAAATCAAAAGGAGTCTAATTTATTATTGCTCAAAAAAATGTCAGAAATATGATGATGTTTTAGTTGCCACACAAATATATATAGCACAAATACAAAAGGGGGTTGAAAACATTAGAGAAAAATAATTGAAATATGAACAAAATTTAAGAGGTTGAAGTATGATGAAGACAAAGACTCTGCAAATTCAAAGAACGCTTCTTATCGAATTAGCACATGCTGCTTAATTATAGTTTAGAGAATTAGTCAGTTTGCTAGTTAATTGATCAATGTTCATATATAAAAAATTATTAAAGTAAATTGATCAATTTCTAATGATTTTGGTTGAAATAATGTAATAGGTCTGATTTGATTTTTTAAATTTTGATTTTAATTAAATAGACCATCAAGTAAGACATTAGTTGCAATTGCGAGCTTCAAAGTTCAAACTAAAGCAATTACGGCGTCATCATTTGTTGACATAATTCTTAAAAAAATTGAGGTTTCGTTTGAGGATCAAATAGTTTTAATTTAACAAATTATAATAAGATTTGTCATATTATTAAATATTAAATTTTAGTATAAACTTTACGATTAAAGTGTTCCTTTTACCTTGTGATTTCTTTGTAAATAAAATGGAAAATTGATTTTGAAAAAAATATTTATTTAAAATATACAATTAATTATTATTATTATTATTATTTTAAGTATTTTTCCTTATTAGTATTAGTTTTCCCTGGCATTACGTGTAATCGTTGTTTGGTTTTAGATTTCACTACTATTTTCGTATTTATGTTTTTGGATTGTTTTCCGCAAGGCTAGTAATAGTGATATTTATTTCCGTATTTATGTATTGCGTTTTCCTATTCTTACCTTTCCTACTTTTTTAACAATATTAGTTCTTTAATAGTAGTGTCTGGTAGTGCTTTTCTAGTCATTAATTTTTTATGCGTACTAGTTCTTTAATTATTACTGCTGATTTCTGCATCATTTTTTACTTGTCACATTTGCATTTGGGTCTATCGAAAACAGTCTCTCTATTATGTAGGAGTAAGGCTGCGTACTATTAAACCTCTTCAGACCCCACCTCAATACGGAATTTCAGACTGGATGCGATGATGATGACAATGATGATGATAATACAATTTAGTAATGTATCAATATTTTAGGATTTAGTTGAGATATTTTGGTATTAACATACTATGTTTTGAAGTAGTAAGAAGTGTATCTCGTTTCCATAAATTTAGCAAGTGCATAGCATATACTAGCACTGAATTCTCAAAGTTTCACGTCCAATGGAACAAGGACATAGATGAAGGTGGTTTGATGGCGGGAGCATTATTATTATTATTATTTTTGGGTAAACCACCAGTATCCGAATCTACTGGGTCGACTAATCCGGTTCGGGGCGTAGTCACAATTAAAACTCCTTGCTCCTCCCTGCGAGTGTATTTAGTGGAGATCGAACTCGAAAGCTCTTCCTACAAACTCAACCTGTGTAGTCAACTGAGCCACAACCCGTAGGTTGGGAGCATTAATATTGATTGTAAAGCAAAACAGAAACCCTGTAGGGTAGAGGAGTTCTTTGGGTATAAACGTGTCGGTTTAGGGAGTTGTGATGACAGGAGCACTAATTTATTTGATTTTACCAGTTGTTGGAGTAACATTGGATTGGAGATACTCATGAATATGCTTGGCAACAATTGGCTAGCAATTCTTGAACTGTCAACTTCGATGTCAAACTGACGCAACAATGGTAATTAAGCTTGTATTTAGAACTCACCTAATTTCCTTCATCACTTCATTATTACTCAGATTTACACAAGGCAGGCAGTTATTTGCTGGAGTTCCTTTAATCCATGACATGGCTTTTACAATTTTACTGCTGACATCAGAATAACGCCAGATTTAGCTCCACTTATCCGACACTTCTTGGTGGCCTGATGGTGAGCTCTCTCATAAAAGTTACGTTGAGCCTTGCCTCATTGGAACTGCAATTTGCTAGATTCACTAAACAAGAAGGCCTTATTGGGCCACCTCAAGCTTGAACAGTTGCTTTTAAAAAGAGAACAGTAGAGAGAGAGAGAGAGAGGGCATACAAAAGTTGAAATATTCCAATTTTTTCCTTTTTCCTTTCTGTTATTTTGACAAGTTGGGTTCCATTCTGGACTAATTCGTCAAAAAAAGCAACTTAAACTTTCTCCTATCGTGGAATTAATGTAATCATGACATCATTTGAATTCAATGTTGCATTATTTGCACTAATTACACATAGCTAGATGTGGCTGTATATTATCTACACGCATCCTACATTGCCACTTCCATAATTTCCAACTAGTACTTATTTTGATGATAGAAGAATCTGTTTTACTTCCATGAAATATCACATCTTTAAAAGAAGACAGCTTTTTAACCCTTTTCATTTTGACCTTTCTTTCTTCAACTTTTTTGGCATCTGGTAAAACAATGAAAAAAGAACAATGTCCCACAATGTTCAGGATAGGAACCTATGCTGACATCTGTCTCCATCTAAAGTTTTCTTACCTCCAAACTCATTTTGGTTGGATCTGCAGTAGAGCTTCTTTTACTGGTTTGGAATATGTTTGAACCCGCCAATTATGTCCTATTATGATAGATTGTCAAGGCCAATGCAGGATTTCCAGGTGTGAGCCTCCCAGCGGGATCGATGTTGAACTACCACAGATTTCCTTTTACCATAAGAGATATCAATTGCAGTCATTCCTTTACTCAATATAAAATATTCAACCATAATTTTGACTAATTCAGTTGCTGGAGGAGATAAGAAATGAGTAGCACTAAAATCTGTTCGTTTCCTTGATTCTACGGTTTGATTATGAACGTCTTGAATCCGACGGAGGAATACGTGCACGCTTCATCAGCTTTGATCTGTCTCCAACAAATTAAACGACACTATTTAAGTTGAAGTTCAAATTTCTACTTGATTGTAAAACTTTCCACATAGAAAGGAAAAGGGGCCGTCTCTATTCTGGTTGTTAAGGAAACATAAGGGATAAATGTCTTGTTACATATGGGATTGGGATGGTACTAGGAAAGGTCAGTTTCGTGTATGAAGCGAAATCACCAGTTCAACTATTCTTCTATTTCACAAGAGTCGTGATAATAATATCTGCATAATACATCAGTGCAGTGCAGAAGCCAGAATTTAAGGCAAAACAAACCTGATTCGAAATGCTTTACATATGGTTTTGGACATTTTCCTTGATTATCACAAGAAGAGAAACTACGGAGTTAAAAGCGGCGATGCATACACTCCGAATAGGACCTTTCTGCTAATTAGTTATGACAGTACTTTTCCAGGATAATCTTTTGATGATTACTTTGATCACATGCCATGTATGGCGCTTATGAGATCTTCTTTTTCCACTTAGAGCAGGCTACAAGACTGATATGGAATGGAAGGCCTAAAAACCCACATAGATCGATCAGATACATATACTTGGGTAGCCTAGGGTACGGCGATTCTACCACGGTTTTGATCATCTTTCCGTATTCCCCAAATGTAAGAGAGATTTCAAGGTTTATATTTCCCTGTAAAAGCAAATCACCATTAATAACAGTTCTTACATGGACCACTGAACAATAATTCCCATGTGTGGTTTTGAGAGAGTTATTTGTTTATTATCTCCATTCACTGTCTTCAATTACACGTGTGAATGCTTTGGAGATAAAAAGAGAGATTATGTGAAGTGGAAGCAAATGGCTTGGCTTGGTTATGAAACAAACTCTTTTCCTTTTGTTTTCCATCTTCTCTTCTTGTTTGTTGACATATACATTTGGAGGTCTCTATATGATAAAAAAAACATGATGATTACCTTGTGAGTGAAGAAACAATGCAATACGAAAAGACAAGATCATGGAGTCAAGACAAGACGACCACCCATCTCATTTTATCATCCCTACCTTTGCTTCAGGTCTCTCTCCAAACCGTTTTCTACTCAGACCCGTCAACCAACTTCTCTCTCTCTCTCTCTCTCTCTCTCTCTGCCCTATATTCTAAGCAAACCCCACAATCATCATCATCATCATTCCCACTCTATCAAGCCTTCTCCAATGTCTCTTTCTCTCTTCTCCCATTTCTTATATCATTCTATAAAGTCCTAACTAATCTATATCAAACCAGTTGGGGATGAGATATAGACAGCCTTTGAGGAGAGGCTAGTAAGCGCCGAGGAAACAAGGGTCTACACATGATGAGGAAGCCGGCTGATCAGACCATTGCAGGGAAGAACAACAAGCTTAGAAAAGGGTTGTGGTCCCCAGAGGAAGATGAAAAGCTCATGAGCTACATGTTAAACAATGGTCAAGGTTGTTGGAGTGATGTTGCCAGAAATGCTGGGTTGCAGAGGTGTGGCAAGAGTTGCCGCCTCCGATGGATTAATTACCTGAGGCCTGACCTCAAGAGAGGAGCATTTTCACCGCAAGAGGAAGAGCTCATTATCCACTTGCATTCCCTGCTTGGCAACAGGTACGTTAACTCTAGACGTACCTCGCCAAATTCACCATATACCAACCTTCTTCGTCTTAATTTTACTGCAGTTTACGGATGGATCATGCCAGAAGTCACCTGTTTTTATCTTGTTGGACATCTGATAACTTTCTCCGCTGATAATCTATTTTCTACCAACTTTTAGAGTAAAAAAGAAAGTGATAAGCGGGACACGTGCGTGATCTTTTCCCATCAGTGTTTTACAAGGTTAATAAGAATAGTAACTTACAAATTCTTGTTACTGGAGTGAACAGATCTTTTGTCTAATTTATCCTATATCTATTCTGTCTCACTCACTTATATGTTTATGCAAGATTTACACGAGACCTACCTATATAGATTTATGAGATAGGCTAAGAACAAAATAAAATGGACTGAAAATTCTGATTCTAGTACAATAAACTTACACTTGCCAAAGTGGATTAGACAGTTTCACCAGGTCAGTCGTAGTGCTATCTATACATATTTAGTGTAACTAGAACAACAAAGATAAAAAGAGAACATAACGTGACTTTGAAGGTAATGGCGATAATGAAAGTGAAATGACTATATGACTATATTGCTAATTGTGAGGAGCTAGATAAAAGCAGAGAATATTTCTATATATGTCGGGATAAATCTGACCTAACTCAAATTCACCGTTCAAAAAC
>JANZLH020000143.1:744327-764758 GCA_026770325.2 Erythroxylum fimbriatum
CTTGGCCGGGGTTCGCCTATGGAGGCGGAGCTGTGGGGAGTGTACGCGGGGCTCAATTTGACCTGGGCGAAGGGGTATCGCCGGGTCATAATCGAAGTTGACTCCCTTGAAGTGATTAATATCCTTTCTGATCCTTTCGTTGTTCTTACTGGAGTTTCTTTTTTGGTGTCAGGTATCCAAGAGCTTCTCCACCGGTCATGGGAAATCCGTTTCCAGCATGTCTACCGCGAGGGGAACCAGTGTGCGGACCGACTGGCCAATTTTGCTGTAGCACTTAGCCCGGGGCTCTATATCCTGCAGGAGCCGCCTGAGAGCCTCCAGGAGCTACTCCGTAGTGATGCGGACGGCGTGATGTATTCTCGAGTTTGATTTTGTTTTCGTGTGTAACCAAAAAAAAAAGAAAAGCTCCTTAATAGCTTACCTCCGCCAGGTTCTTAAATAAACATGAGAAGCTTTAAAAGATGAATATTGAGATTTGTGTCAAATGACATCAATTTCCTGGTACGAAAATAATAAAATATTGGAAAACAAGGCTTAAAAATAAAAAGAATGACGTTTTGAAATGTCTCAAAATTCTCAATGGAGAGAAGGAAACAACAACCGCAGGTGGTGTGTTGCGAAAATTAATAAGATACAAGATTTAATGTTTAAAATGTTCTGATTGTTAAAAATTACATAAAATTAAAAATTTTAAAATATAATTAAAAGAGACTATTTTTATCTATCGAAAAATTTAAAGTTTAATTAAAAAAATAAATTATTAAAAAATAATTAATTGCTTTATTTTAGTTTATAAGAATTTATTAATTAATAAAAATTAATCGATTTATTATTAAATTGATTAGTTTTTAATAATAAGAGTTATTCAAATAAATCAAACTAGTTAAAAACTAAACTAAAAAATTAGACAGTTTGAAATTTTTAAGATGGAATTAAGTCGGTTATAGTTTTTAATCATTAGTAACAATGCATTAAGTGATGGGTCTAGCAATCAATAAAATTCCAACAAAAAAGTACCCGAAATTCCACCCGATGTAATATTTTACAAATAGTTTGATACTCATAATAACTGTCGTTTTAGATACAGTTTAATTATTCAAAATAAGTGTCATTCTTGACTTTGTATACATGTTTATAATTTTACTTCCAAAATTAACCTTTAATTTCTCTCTAATCTTAATTACACATATCACAATTTCAAGGCAATTTAATACTAGTATGTAATTTCTCTCACATGCTAATTAATAAGGGTATATCTATAATTTCATTAACTTTCTTAATAAGCCTGCGTTTTTCTAAAACGACACTTATTATGAATCGGAGGGAGTAGTAAAAAAGCTTTAAGACAGATAAGATAAAAGCTATTAATGGGGTTATAATTAATGAAAAAGGCTAAAGCTCAAAATTAGTTACTCTTAAAGGATAAAATATGGTAAGATAATTTTTTAAAAGGCTAAAAAATGTTGAAATTAAATGCCTTTATTATATCAATACTTCTAATTTAACAAATATGATCTCAATATGTATAATGAAAGTAAGTTTTAGAATTATTCAACTATGCATGATAACACGTATGAAACAATAAAAGAGCTTAATATTGATCTATTTTGCTCTTAGGCTCGAAAGATCACAAAAAGGATCTTATGTGTGTAAACAATATGCAATTTTTATTCAAATTAACTATCTCAAAGATTACTAAAAAAATAACTTATAAAAGCAAGGTTATTCTAACTTTCATCATTTTGCATACCAATCTAATTCAATAGTCAATAACGATTTAAAGTATTTTTGGACATATTTTAACTAATTTAGGATATCAGTTAATAAAATGTAGTAACAAAGCTTAAGAAATTTATAATCTCATTCTCCACACTTAAAATTGTACATTGTCTCCAATGTGTACAATATAAGCATAAATAAAAAAAGGAAGAAAGGATAAGAAATTGGTACTTCCCTGGGAGATAAGAATTTCATAATTTTGATTTCAACGCGGGATCCTTCCAATAATAGATACAAACATTCTTGCAAAATATAAACAAAAAGGAATAAAAAGATGAAAGAACATAAAAATAAAAATAAAGGAAATAAATATGACTGCATTAACGTTTAGACAAGATAAAATAACAAAAGAAAGAAAATAAGAAAAATACAAATAATAAGAAAAAGAAAACAAAACAAAAGACCAAATTGCAGCATACCTCAATCATACTATGACTTTGGCATATCTGTCAATGGAGGGTCCTTGGATCATATAGCCTTAAAATGTGGAGGAGCTGATGATGATGTACCTGCTCTAAATGGTGGAAACTAAAAAGACATGCCCTGATGGCGTGCCATATGCATCAATAGATCTTCCATCTATCTAATAGAGGTCTTAAGCTGTCCTATTTGCTCCCTAATCACTTCCTACTGTACTTAGATAGTCCGTAAAGTACCACGAGCTGCCCAACCATCTCTCCAGCTGAGCTATCTTTGCCTGGTCTAGATGCTGTGTCTGTACCCTGATTACTTCCGCACAATCCTGACTCCTTCCGTTTGGGATGACAATGAATGTGGTTATAGTGGCTCCTCCTTATCTCCTCCTGATGCTGCTAGCTTATCGGGAACCCCAATTACGTGGGAGATATCACCCATAGGTCTTGCCGTCTATGTACCATATGTATATGCTTCATGGCATCAAGGATTAGGATTGCTAAGGTACCCACCAGTCACATCGCTGGTAGTTTGTTAAAGACCCCAATGCTTTGTGCAAGCTTTGTGACGTAAGGCCTCATACAGGTTATGCCAACCTTCTCTCTCGCTCTAACACTAGATAAATTGGGCTAATAAATGGAACAAGATCTTCTGTCTAATTTTATAGTGTTTTATTGTGTCCAGTAAATTTCAGTTATTTATTTATGCGGGTCTCGCGTGGACTCCACATAAACAAACTTAGAGTCCGCATAAATGAATGGCTGAAATTCGCTGGACACAATAAGACACCATAAAAACTGGACAGAAGATTTGGATTCAATAAATGCCCTAGGTGTATTGACGTCCTCTCACTCATTCTACAATGGAAGAACACATTTAAATTCCTGATTACTCCCCAACTATCACTCTTACCGGTCAACGTATGACTCAAAATACCATGTATATATGCCTTGGATTTATTAGGGTTGTATTCTTCCTCTGTGTTAATCATAAACCTGAAGTGTTAAGGAGATAATCCGTACGATAATCGTAGTAAGCAAGTACATTGTAAGGTTAACGTCGAAGTATGACTATACATTTGAAGTACTCGACAAGTTGGAAATATGGCATCGAGATTGAAATTGCCTAAATGGTTAAAGTTACACCTAACACTTTATATTAGTTTCCTTAAACCTTACCATAAGGATACAATAATTCCCAATAGAAGCCAAGGAAAATGAGTTCTACAACTTAAGAAGCATTAAAGATTCAACATGAAAGATTTAGTTAAGTCCTAACCTAATAGAGTTGTGATAGTTCAATTGTCTCGTGAAAATGATCAAAAACAACTAACTCATGGCCCAACAAAGACAAGAGAGAATCGAAATCTCATGTTCTTAGCAGGCCACTCGGCCCAAATGTTCTTTTTCAAGTTTTCCTGTGGTCCAACAACTTGATTAGTATTTTGCTAAATACAACAGTACCATTACTACTGAAATTCTAATTGTTACTATTTAATGACAATATGAAATGTTGTCAAGAGTTTGTGAATCCAATCCGGATGTAAAAATAGTTTAATATCATATAGATCCTACGGTTATGGTTGATAGATGTCATGCAATGCAGTACATGCTGTAGTCTTCTTCCTCTCAAACTGCTTCCCTGTTTTTTTGTGGTCCTTGGATTAAGGTTGTTTGCATTCTATTTGGTGTCACGGCAGATACAATCTACTACAGCTCACGTTTGCACGTGTCTTTCTGTGGTGGCTATTTCCCCAGGGCCCTTTCTGTCTTCTCACATCTCCAAACTCCCTGGCTATGCCTTCAGTTTTCCCATCCCCTCACTTTCATTATTACTTCTTTTTGGTCGCCCATGGTGCATCCACAGAAGCCTCGCCACCCGATAGGAACGTTCCGCGTTTACTCATTGGTCCCAACACCTAAAAGCTAACGCTTTGACAACGAGATCTTTCCTCTAACAAATTGCCACGTGGATTGTGGCTTCACTGATTTAATAGAAGTCGAAGATCTTTGAGTCTGATTCTGAGAGGACGGAGACTTGGATCTCGTGGCGGAGCTCCAATCTTGAAGACTGGCCGTTTATTCCACCACATCAATCGACCCATATCAACCGTTCACGATTCCTCGTTGTAATTGTAAACCCTCCTCTCCTCTCCTCTCCTCTCCGTTCCCAGATAACATACGAAGATCAAAAGCAAAGTTTAGACCTTTTACCCAAACGCCAGAACAAAAATGACGTCTTTAGCTCTCGCTTCAGCCACTTCCTGCTCCTTATCCTTCAACTCACAACCACCCCTTAAATCTCGCGCGCTTTCCCACCCAAGAATCAGATCCTCTGCTGCACGCCTCTCTTCACCACTCAACCTTCCTAAAATCGCCGCCGCCGCACCCGCGTCCCTCAAGTACCCTTCATTTTCTACCCTTAGTTCTATCAATCCACGTCGTAAGGTTTCAAACTTTATCGTCAAAGCATCGTCTGCGGCGACTCCGACCACCATAACCCCTGCTCCACAGCCATGGCAAGGTGCAGCCATGAAGCCACTGTTAGCCACCATAGCGACTGGTGTAATTCTCTGGTTCTTTCCGGTCCCAAGTGGAGTATCGAAGCCCGCATGGCAGCTCCTCGCCATATTTCTCGCTACGATCGTCGGTATTATAACTCAGCCTTTGCCTCTCGGCGCCGTTGCTTTGATGGGTTTGGGAGCGTCAGTTCTCACGAAAACCCTCACTTTCTCCGCCGCATTCTCCGCTTTCGCAGACCCAATCCCGTGGCTGATTGCTCTTGCTTTCTTCTTCGCTCGTGGGTTCATAAAGACTGGACTTGGGAACAGAATTGCTTACCAGTTTGTGTCCTTGTTTGGATCTTCTTCACTGGGGCTGGGTTACAGTCTCGTGTTTAGTGAAGCTTTATTGGCTCCTGCGATTCCTTCTGTTTCTGCTAGAGCTGGAGGTATTTTCTTGCCGTTAGTGAAGTCTCTTTGTGTGGCTTGTGGCAGCAATGTTGGTGATGGTACAGAGAACAAGTTGGGGTCTTGGTTGATGCTTACTTGCTTTCAAACTTCCGTTATTTCGTCGTCCATGTTCTTGACTGCTATGGCAGCGAACCCTTTGAGTGCGAATTTGACATTTAATACAATTAAGCAGACGATTGGGTGGACTGACTGGGCAAAGGCTGCGATTGTTCCTGGATTGGTTTCGTTGATCGTTGTGCCTTTGCTCTTGTATATAATCTATCCACCAACGGTGAAAAGTAGCCCCGACGCACCTAAGTTGGCAAGGGAGAGGTTGGAGAAAATGGGTCCAATGACGACGAATGAGATCATTATGTCTTTCACTCTGCTTCTGACGGTATATATTTCTTTTTCCTTATTGCGTTCTGTAAACATTTCCTGTTGTATCTCAATGGCGTTATGATAGTGTCAGTGAGAATTTATTATTGTTAGTAGTCCGAGAATTCTATCTTAGCAGCTGTAGTAGCTATCGGTTGTTATTATGGTGGATTTTTGGATTTCACTTCACAATCTAGGGATAGTATGCACTTAACCTTGGTGATCATTGTCAAGAAATGTTTGATCCTGTTTCTTAAAGTCTGTTGCGTTATTCTGTCCTAAAGGTATTGCATTTTATGGTTTTCATATTGTTTCGGCCAAAGCCTTTAAGAGTATCATCTACCAAAAAGACCAGAAACAGAACAGGTAGAAGTAACAACAGAAAATCTCTTTCCATTTATAGCATTTATAAGATCCAATTTGTGGTGAAAATTTCTTTTGTGAAGACTTTAGATTAATGGGTTTTCTACTTCTAGGTTGTTCTGGTGTGTATTTGGATAATGCAAGATCAAATCATATCTTGCGGATGCATTTCGTTTACTGTAATTTTTATGACCTTGTCTCCATTAATAGGTGGGGCTCTGGGTTTTTGGAAGTGTGTTGAACATGGATGCTGTTACGGCAGCCATACTGGGATTATCGATTCTCCTGTTCACTGGTGTGGTTACATGGAAGGAGTGCTTGTCCGAAGCAGTTGCCTGGGATACCCTTACCTGGTTTGCTGCCCTGATTGCCATGGCAGGGTATCTTAACAAATACGGTCTTATCTCCTGGTTCAGCCAAACTGTAGTCAAGGTTTGTCTTTGACGCTTGATTCTTGTGAGGAATGTTTAATCTTTCGTTCAAAAGTTGAGATCAACTCACATGTCATGTGTCGTGTCAACAGTTTGTTGGTGGACTGGGACTTTCATGGCAGCTATCCTTTGGCATCTTGGTGCTTCTGTACTTCTACTCTCATTACTTCTTTGCCAGTGGAGCAGCTCATATAGGCGCCATGTTTACAGCCTTCTTGTCAGTGGCAAGTGCTTTGGGTACTCCTCCATATTTTGGGGCAGTAGTTCTATCCTTCCTTTCCAATCTCATGGGTGGTCTTACGCACTATGGCATTGGGTCTGCACCCGTTTTCTACGGTGCCAACTATGTGCCTCTTGCCAAATGGTGGGGCTATGGATTCCTCATATCCATCGTTAACATCATCATCTGGCTTGGAGTTGGAGGGGTTTGGTGGAAGTTCATCGGCTTGTGGTGAATAATTTCAGAGATTGTTGATTTTTGTTTCTGATTCTTTGTCCTTGAAATAAAATCGATGTTTATGATGGCCCCGGGGGAGATACCTTGCCCTTGGCATGGCTTTAGAAGATGTTATACACACCAAATTTTGACCTAACTGTCTGCAATTCTATCTTGATACAGTATATTATTGGCCTGAATGGTAGTTATGTAAGGACTAGTCTAGTACTTGCATTGGAGCCTTCATTTTTCAGTGTATCGAAACACGAAAACAGAATTTTATTATACCTTGAATTATCTTTTGGCTTTTTCATGTCTTTAGCCTCTTGATGTCAAGATGATAAGTATATTATTAGATTCTAGTAAGACAAGCACGTATCTTTCCTGAGAGCCTTTGTTATGCAGTAATGGAATCCTAGTCAGTGAATAAATTAGCATAACATAAACCTCTACTGCGTGCCATGGGCCACGGTAGAAAATAAACTGGGAATCTTATGCCCACCACTGTTTATAATACTTCTTCGGTATCCCTTTTGTAGTCAGCTAAAGATCAATCGTATAAGACAGGATGGTCATCAACTTGGATTGTGGAATCTTACTATATTTCAAAGGAATTGTCCTCATAAAGTTGTCGGAAGTATCATTTTCTTCAAAATAAGTCTCTCAAGAGTCAAGACCACCAATGTGTTCAACAGAACTAACTTTATAGTGTTTTTGTGGAGGACAGGTGAAAGCTGTTCCCTTCCCATCCTTGTATTCTCAGTACTAAAAGATAACGTATGATCAGAAATTAATACTATCAGACCTTTTTTTGTATGGCTTTTATGCCATGCCACTATCGCCACTAATGGTTTCATGCTTAGCAGGTATGACCATTTTTTTAAATTCTCCTCGGGAGTTCTCATATCAATGTCCTAAGTGATGTTACCTGATTGTGGTTTCTGATGCCAAATTCTGCTTCTTTCTTGTATTGAGTTCAACTAACTAACAGAGTCTTGAATCCACAAGAGTTGGGGTTGAGTTGAAAGTTGAAAGTTGAAATGAGAAAGTGACTGTTCATTCATTTTGATCTTTTACCAATAACATATCAGTTGGCAGTCGCTATCTCAGGATTGCGGACTGTAGTCCGTATTTGATTCAGTTCTGCCAAGACTATAAACAATGATAAGAAGTTAGAAACTTTTGTCATTTTCCGTACCAAAGGACGTTCCAAATTAGTGGAACTAACGGAAAGAAGCTGCCCAACTTAGGTTCTTGTTTGATCATACCTACAAACTTTCTGTTCTTTGAAACCAAGGAAATCCATCAAAGGACGTTCCAAATTAGTGGAACTAACAGAAAGAAGCTGCCCAACTTAGGTTCTTGTTTGATGATACCTAAAAACTTTCTGTTTGAAACCAGGGAAATCCGGATGCTGAACTAGATGGATTGAATACACCAATTTCCAAAATAATTTTACGTTTCTAACGGTTCTTAAGCCAGAAAGCGTTTGGTTTTCTTTCGGGAGTATTTGTCCGAAAGCAACAGACACATGGCATCCTTTTGTATGCTGAGTACTGACACGGTTGAAGATTTTCGTGCAAATGGATGTTGTGGTTTGAGTCTGATATTGACACTTGGTCTCCTACTTTATAATGGAATACAACAGTGGAACCCACCAATGTGGTTATTTATTCTATAAAATGGTGGCCAACTTCTGGTCACAAAATGCCGTACGACGAAAACTGCTGACGAGAGTGTATTAACACCATTCCACCAGTCACTGTAGGAGAGTTTGGAATGTTCTTTGCTCTCTGTTCAGGAGTCTATGAATCCTTTCCTTTTCTTCTGAAGTTATCGAGCTAGGTGAGTGCCTTACATAGACGATTGTTTGGAATTCCTTAAAAATTTAAATGTTTTAGTTTCAGAGTTTTGCTTAGTTTGTTTTTGGGAATTGGAAAGGTGGGTTCTCCAAAGCCTTGCAAATGTACTTGTCTTCAGCTTCCGTTCAAAGTACTGGAATTTGAGTCGATAAACTATGAAAATGGCATCTTTCTGAAAATGACAGAAACTGTCATTTTCTTCAGGGTTTGAATTTGGGGACTTTCTAGTCGTGTTCAGGTTTGGGAGGTGAATTAATGTCTCCTAGTGTCCTTTTCTTCTTGAGGTTGTTCGAAAAATTGAATTTTTGGTTCTGTTAAGCCGTTTCAAAGTTGACAAAGTCATGTATACATAGTCTAGTGAAGGAAATTTCCTGCTGTTCTTATCGATGCTAATTGTCATTTGAGAAATATGACTATTCTCTGCAATCAAATGGAACTTTCAGTTTTTTATGACTATTCTCTGTAATCAAATGGAACTCTCAGATTTTTATCACTACCCTTTATTCCATATCAAGCTAATTTATTGAAAGAGAGCCATACCATTGAGTTTAGAGGTTGTTTTACGTTCTTAATTCCCCAGGGGTACTATGGTTGTGCTTTGATTTGATTGCAGCTCTGTGATTAATAACATATACCTTGAGAGTTCTTTGCTCTCTCATTTCTTCTAGTAAAATAGGTACTTAAGCTATCGGAGTCTGAAGTCACAGAGCAAAAGTTGATGAATTTGTTTTGCTGATTTCCTTAACCTGGCTTTCTGCACCGCTTGATGCTAGCATTTGATTGACATAATCTCAGGAATTAACATCTTATTGTAAAGAAAGATTCATCTATGGATATCTTCTAATTGAGACTTCTGGTAGATGAGTTTCCTGACAATTCCTTGTCCCAGTCAATGCTAGGAAACTTAGTAAATGATAATTTTGCAGGAGTGGATCAAAGTTAAACTTCCTGTGCGGAAGGCTATCTTGATCTGCCTTCATGAATATATAGAATCCCAGATTCCGGCACGCCAGGTTGATTGCCTATTGAATAGATGGATGAGAAAGGTACTCTCAGTCTATACAAGGGTAATGCGAGAATGCCAATTTGCATTTTCTTTAAAGATCTCCGGTACGTTGAAAGGATTCTGATTTTCTGTTTCTTAATAAAACCAACATGAGATTGAGAATCATTTCTAAACCAACATTTGCTTTTTTTCTTCTTCGGATGATAGTTGTTTTGTGTCAAGAAATTACCATTTGAACCATTTCTTATCTTAAGAGAGTTACGATCTCTAACATGTGAGTCTTCTGTTGCGGGCTGCAGACTTATCTTTAAATTGGATGAACTTGGGTTAGATATAGCCCGGGTAGCTTTCCCTGCTGCTTTGGCTTTGACCGCAGACCCTATTGCCTCACTTGTTGATACAGCATTTATTGGCCAAATAGGTACTTCCCTTATAGCATCATGTCTTCATTTTGAGCCTGCACCTGCTTAGGCTCTATTTTAGTTTTCTTGTCTTAAAATATTCCGTACTTGCAATGGTTGAAGAGGAATTTTTATAACTCACTCTAGCACCAAAAATAATTGGCTAATCCACAGAGTTCGTTTTCATTCTCAATGCCTATTAGGCAAGCGATTCTACTTGTCAATTCATTCAGTGTTTCTTTGCTAATCTGTTGGCTCTAGATGTTCTTCCAAGAATCTGCCTGCATGCATATTTAATGAGATACTATTTGCTAATACAGAAAACTGTTCATTGTTTGTGTTGCAATATTGTTTAAGCAGTTCCCTAAATTCTGCCATGCTAGATGTTCTCCTATGCTAAAAAGAGCCACAGATTCTGTTACTCTTTTTTCCCTTTTGGCTAAGGGGATGCTAGGCTTGGTTATTTGGTTAGCTAGAGGCACTAACACAGTTGTTCATAATTCATTTCAGGTCCCGTAGAACTCGCTGCAGTGGGAGTTTCAATTGCACTGTTCAATCAAGTGTCAAGAATAGCTATATTCCCCCTTGTGAGCGTGACGACTTCTTTTGTTGCCGAAGAAGATACCATTGGAGAAGTGAGCTCTGAAGCACAAGAAAATGAATCTTTGGAAGCAGGTTCAATTGGAAGCAGTGAAAGCAAGGAGTTGCTACCACAACATGGTGCTCTACCTAGGCTTTGTTACTCCTTTTAATTTTTTGTTATTCGAAAAACCCACATCTATTGGAATATTCACAAGAGTTTCATATACATTCACACCTTCTTTCCTGTTCGTACAAACCAAGTGTTTCGAATGTTTTCTGTTATAACCTATATATTCTTTGTTTCGTTGATTTCCATAAGGTGTTGATGAAGTAGCAAGCAATCCAAAATCACCTGATAGCAGCTTTGGCATTACAACCAATAAGAAGAACAAAAAGCATATCCCGTCAGCCTCATCTGCATTGCTTATCGGTGCTATCCTTGGTCTCATTCAAGCTATATTCATAATAGCTGGAGCAAAACCATTATTGAACTTCATGGGAATCAGCTTGGTAATACTTTGTTTGCATAAGAACTTTTACTATTAACCTTAACCTCTTCTTTTAGTTATGTCTAAAAGCAATCTTAATATTGGGATACTTTTCATTTCCATAGGACTCTCCCATGCTAAAACCTGCACATGAATATTTGACATTACGGTCACTTGGTGCCCCAGCAGTTCTCCTATCCTTGGCCATGCAAGGGGTCTTCCGTGGATTTAAGGATACAAAGACTCCCCTCTATGCCACTGGTATGCCTTACGTTCAATAAACTCAATGTTGAATAATGGCCTGCAGCTCCCAATTATTCTGATTTTTGTTATTCTCTGATCTAACTTTTAGTTGCTGGAGATGTAACAAACATTATTTTGGACCCCATTTTAATATTTGTTTGCCATCTGGGCGTTACTGGTGCAGCCATTGCCCATGTTATATCCCAGTAAGTTATACTAGTAATATCTATTTACAGCAGCACACAATTACTTTTGTGAAGTAATACCTTTTTGTTCCTTGTACTTATCTTCAAATTTCTGGTGATCATAGATACCTGATTTCTATCATACTCTTCAAAAGATTAATGGAGAAAGTTGATCTCTTGCCACCGAACATCAAACATCTGCAATTTAGTAAATTTCTGAAAAATGGTAAGCATTCTTATCTGTTTAGGTAATGCTCAACTATAACACATCTAAATTGTTTGTGACCTGAATGCGTTTTTCTCGTTCTCCAAGTCTAAGGTTTAAAATACTTTTACACTTAGGTAGGTGCTTCAATTCGATTGTTTCTGTTAAATTTTGATACCCCAAATCTTCCCTTGACATGTAGGCAAAAATTGACGTCACTATTGAATCTTTGTATCTAACATCAAAAAAGGAAGTAGGAAAGTGAGGAGGCTCTAAAATGCATTTCTACCAATTATGTTGAGAAGGATGCTAGCATACATTTTATGTTGAGAAGGATGCTAGAATACATTTCTGGATGATTAGTTCCAAACTGATGTTAGCCTTAGAAACATTAATCCTCTATTTCTTTTGTCCACATTCCAGGCTTTCTACTTCTTTTAAGGGTGGTTGCCGTAACTTTCTGCGTGACTTTTGCTGCATCATTAGCAGCAAGACAAGGTCCAACAACCATGGCTGCCTTTCAGGTCTGTTTGCAGGTTTGGCTGGCCACATCACTCCTTGCTGATGGATTGGCTGTTGCTGGTCAGGTTAGAAATTCCACCATTTGCTCATTGCAAACTAAAAAAAAAAAGCTATATATTGCATCCTTATATTTCGGAGATCTGCAGCTTTTTGATTCCCCGTCATACTCCGCTAATCATGTGAAGAGCCATGAAAGCCTTCCTTTTTCTTTTTTAACGAAGAGCAAATAATAGATCCAACATGCTAATAACTGTTCCACCAAGTATAAGCAGTGTGACTAAATTTAGAAGAAGGAACTCAACAATTTTCTGATAAAAGTTCCAAAATCACATTTCAGAATATTTTGCTCTCAGCTCTGAAATGACAATTCAAGAATGCTTATATCTAGGCTTGCAGAGATGATTTTCCCTCAAGATTCATCCTTTTCCATTTTGCTCCTTTATGCTGAACCAAAATAATTTTCATTCTCAGGCACTACTTGCAAGTGCTTTTGCCAAAGGTGACTATGACAGGGCGGCAGCAACAGCATCTCGTGTACTGCAGGTGCTGCATCATAATTTAAGACTTAACGAAAATACTATATCATAATTTTCTAACAATTGGTTACGGATACAAACTGTAGTGGGGAATGCTTTTGGGATTGATGCTGGCTTGTGTACTTGGAATGGGGCTCAAATTAGGTGGAAAGATTTTCACAAGTGATGTGAACGTCCTCAACCTGATTGGTATAGGCATTCCGGTATCTCTCGACGAACAAGATGTTACTGTTATCTACATACTTTCAAGTGATATTCAAAATAACACTTGTTTTCCTCCTGTCAGTTTGTTGCGGGCACTCAACCCATCAATTCATTGGCTTTTGTTTTTGATGGCATCAACTTTGGAGCTTCTGACTTCGCATACTCTGCCTACTCCCTGGCAAGTCTCTAGCTTTTCCCCCCATTTTATTCCAACGTCCAAATGATGAATGAAGTTCACTTTTTTCAGTATGATTCTCCGAAGTAGTGAGTGATACATTGATTTACTCGAGTAGAGAATATCTAGCATCTTGCATTTTCAGAATCTGTTTAAAGTTGGAGCAAAACGGAAAACTTTTAAGACGCTTGAGCATGTAACAAGACAAGACACTTGGTATATGACATAAATTGTATTTGTAAGCAAGTAAAGAGGTGAAATGAAAGGTGGGTCAGGCTGATGTCTGTTTTTCTCTCTACCGACCAAAAGAAGCATAAACCTGTTGTCTCCCAGGTTCTGGTGGCTATTGTCAGCATCCTATGCCTGTTGCTCCTCTCCTCAACGCATAAGTTCGTAGGACTCTGGATTGCACTTACCATATACATGACTCTTCGCGCACTTGTTGGCTTCTGGAGGTAATTCTCAGCAGTCAGTGGCCACTTTTCTGTCAGTCTTACTGTGAAGTTCTAATCCCTTTTTTTTTTTTAATCAATCTTAATCCAATGCTTCTGCATTTACAGGATTGGCACTGGGACAGGACCTTGGAAGTTCCTTAGGAGCTCATAACAGCTTGTCCTTAGCTTTTAATGAGGATGAATAAATCATTTTGGTTGTGTTTAAAGTTTAACTGAATTGGCAGCTTCACAACGCAACCGCTCTGGGAATGAAATCACCTGTTCCATAATTACTGTGCCTTCCCATATTAAAAGCAGCGAAGAAATCTTCACATGCATGAATATCGGCTTCTTCACCAAACCTTAAACCATGCAAATCCGTCGGATCAATAAAGAAAATTCAGTTTTGAACATTAAAGCTTAATACGACGGAAAAAAGAGCAGAGGTCAGAAATTAAATACAGTGATTAAAAAATTCATCCGTTAATTGGGTTGAAAATGAAAATTTTTTGAACCATTCAATTTTTCGGTTTAAATTTCAACTTTCATATTCAATTTACTTTAATAACTTTTGTTGTTAAAAATTGATTAATTTATTAATTAATGAGTCAATTTTTTATAAATTAATAAATTCTTATAGACGAAAATAAACTAATTAATTTTCATTTAACAATCTTTTTCAATTAAATTTCAAATTATCTTTCAATCATATTTCAAATTCCTTAATTTTATTCAATCTTTAACTAATTTTGTGACGATCTAATATCGATCGAACCTTTTTAAACTTAAACTTTTTTATCTTACTGACTTAATTTCTGATTTGGTTTTTAAAACATTAATTAAATATAACAATTTTCTAAATAATTCAAAAATCTTTTAAATAACTTTTGACATTCCAATAAATGCCACCATCCAAAATTAACTAATTGAAGCATAATATTATAATATATTCTACTCTTAAAATGTCACACAGAACACCTCATGCATTTTAAAGCATAACACAATAGCCACACGAGACCTCTAAGGTAAATCAAATATCACATATAAATCACCAAAACAAGCATTCAGAGTCACCAGGCACCTATAATACAAATGCAGTCTTACACTATAACCAATCTTTACACTTGCTAAAACGATTATGTCATCAATGACTCAATTCACACACCTGATTATATCAAGTAATCAAATCCTTAAATTTATGACAATCCTTGTGTAGCATTTTTATAGTTTTTTTATTTAAAGAATTAAGATACAGAAACAGTTTATCAACTCATAATTAAATTTCGTATGCTCTACTTTTATACACATACTTCTGTTAAATGTTTTTTTTGAAGAGGTCTGTAACTTTTTCTTTCCTTCTTTTATTTCTAATTTTGTATTCATGATATAATTCTTAGGGTCAGGAATAAATTTAATAAAACGATGTCTTTTTGCACATTCCCTTCGGGCCAAGCAGTCTTGGCACGTGGCCTAACCAATCCGGGCCAAAGTTGGGCCAAGCCCGGCGGGCCGGGCCAAGACTGCCAACCCTAATAATTCTTGCATACATTTTGATTTTTCACTACATCTTTATTAAATTTGTTATTTACAATATAGTAATAATTATATAGTGATTATTGTTCATGTTTTACTAAATTTTCAACGAGAATTTAATTTCTTTTCTCTCTTTAGAAACTCCACTCTAAATTTTATTTTTCTTTTTCTTTCCCTTTTCTTGTCATTAGAAATATCTCCTCTTAATTTCACTTTTCTTTTTCTTTCCTTTATCTAGTTGTTCTCTCTTGTTTTCTTTATTTATGTATATAAACGACGTTTAAAATTTTGTAGGGTAATGTAAAAGATTATATCAATAATAATTTACTTTACATAATAATCTTAATCTTAATATTAGTCTTAGTCTCTTTGTTTGAGCCTATAAGAAACAAAGAGGTTTCTATTTTTGGATATATTCATTGTACAAAGACTTTACATACATTTTTACAAGATTAATTTAGGGAATGTAATCCCTATGATTAAGGGATTATAATCCCCGTAACAAAGACTAGAATCAATGACATTAATGCTCAATATGTAACATTCACCTTCAAGTTGGAGCATAGATATTAAACATTTCAAAAACAAGTTTGATTCTTTTGGCCATAACTTCTTTTCTAGACACCCAAATGATCTGATTCTTGAACCATTGGATTAGTAAGACATTGCTCTACATCTCCAACAAAAAATCATAGCCATCTGAAATGAATTGAGAAAGATTGAGTGAAAAAGGTGGGACAGGTACAGTGAGTGCGCTCTTAAGTATTATGAATTGATGTTATTCTACTGAACATACTTCAGTATTTTGATGATTTCTGGATCGGTAGAGCTCCAGATGAGACGATTTCTGATTTGTGGTAAACTAGAGACATGGAGCTACAAATGGTATGAAGAATTGGGATCTAATTCAGTCTCTAAGATATTTAAAATTCAGATAGAAGTTGTGCATAGTATGCTGTTTTGGATAAGAGCAGTTCAAAAATGTTTGAAGTATATCTTTTGAATCACTGAACCAAATTTAATGATTTTGGAAGCATTAGAAACTTAAGACAACGGGGAACATTTTATAGAAGAAAGTGTTATGTCTGGAAAGACACTTAAGTTTAAAAGAACATAAGCCTATAAGGAAGGATAAAACATACTTTTTGGACTCATTAAGGGCATAATTGGAAGAAGAAGTATTGTGTTACTTATAAATAAAGGAGAAAACGTGAATAAGAAGATTCGAGAGAAAACAAAATGCATGGATGAGAAAAGAGATAAGAGAGAGAAACATGAAAAAGAATGAAAGAGAGAAAGAAGAGAGAACAAGCTAGGGTTTTAATTTCCTTAGCCTTCAAGAGAGATTTTGAGGTTGTTTAAGAAGAAAAAAAGGTAGAGGAGGAGAAGAGCTTTCTTTTGAGCTAAGGATCCCTTGATTTGGTGAAGAACGAAGGGATCAAGAGAGAGACAAGAGGAACAAGAAGGAAGCATTTTGAGCAAGTCTATAAGCAAGGAAATCAAGGTGGATACATGTTTATGATAGAATCAATAAGCCACTATTGCTTTCTTTAAATCAAAGAAGTTTTTTGATTTCATTGCATCATAAGTGTTGCATTATTGTTCATGAATGAATTGTGAAATCTGTTATATGTTTGCTACATGATATGAGTGATGATTTTTAAGAAAAGAAAAGACCATGAAAGTGATATCTTTGAAAAAGATGCATGTTTATGAAATCATGTTTTCAAGAATGGTTTTTAAGATATGCTACAAGTATATGATAAGCAAGTTTTCAAGAAAAGTTCCACTTTGGGCAACAAGTTTACAAGATTTTGAAATCTATGTGTTATGTGGGTTTGTGGTAGTCCCTCAAGAACCGTCACGTACACGTTGACCCAAGAATAGGCTTCTCCTGCCTGCCCGCTAATGGCATGGAGCTCCTTCGTGGACTCTTATAAGTTCACGGCTACGCAAGACCATTATGTGGGATTGCGTTAGTACGTTTTGTTCATAGCTACATAGGACCCTTATAGGAAATGTGTAGTATGTTCTGTTTTTGGACTTACCTAAACCATTTGATATGTTTATGTGCTCATGACAAGTGGATATGAGTGATGCATTCATGATTTGTATACACATGACTTTCTGCCTTGAAAATGAGTTATAAATGTTTTGGCTGAAAGCCTAAGAAATATGTGTTGTGTAAACTCAATGACAAATTTTCTATGACAAGAAAAATGATTTCAAAGGTTCAGCTTATCTTTTTATTATAAACTGTTTCCTAAGAGCTTTCAAGCTCACCCTCTTCTGTCCCATCTTCAGGTGATAGCTAAGAGATCAAGTGATCGAGAGCTTAAGGGAATTGTTTCATTTGCTATTTTGTATTTTTTGTAATATGCCAAGGGTGTGGCTTTTAACATGTAAATAAGTTTATCAAACTCTGTTGCTTGAGTAATGAAAAGATAGATTGAAGTAGTTGCGTTTGTGTATGTTCGTTTGATTACCTTATTAAAAGGGTTAAGTTAGAGAAATAAGTTTTGTTTTGATGGTTGACTGTTGTGGGCATGCTACCCGTGTGGGATGATGGCGAATAAGGGTTCATGAAAATAACTCTACAAGGTAATATGCACGCTTTAGTTAAGTGTGAGGATATTCACAAGAAGATAAAGCGATGATGGTTAAAGAGATTACAAGGAACCATGCTCAAGTATTATGGTATTATGATATTCTGATGAGTTGGATTTTGAAAAGTTTCGGGATCCAACATATTTGGTATTAGAGCAAGAAAATGAATTGATGATAGTTATGGTATTCTCAAGAGTTGGGTTCCGAAAATGAGATCCAATAGTTTTGGTATTAGAGCAAGAAAATGAATTGATGATAGTTTGCTCAAGTATTATGGTATTCTGATGAGTTGGATTCCGGAAACAAGCGGGGTCCAACAGAGCTCCCAAAGTAGTAGGACAATCTCTGATCTGATGGTCCATGGAGCCGCATTTAAGGCAAACTCTAGTCAATCTCCAACATTCACCACCATGCCTCCTCTCACAGTGCTCACAAATTGGAAACTGATTCTATGTTGTACCCCTTCCACTGCCAATCTGTGAAAATCTGCCCTTTTACCCAGATCCTGACTGCCTAGATCCACCTGATGATCTGAAGGTTCTGTTCTGGCGCTTATTAAAGCTCCTACCAGAACTGCTCTGACTCTTACTAGGTCTCTTCCTTCTAGATCGTTGCCTGATCTCTACTTGGCTCTCTCTCAGTAACTGCTCAATCATGATAGAAGCAACTCTCAGCTCAGTTGTTGGACCCCGAACTTTTATTAAAATTGCGAGTTAAAAATTTGATTTGAAACGAGAAAATTGGTGGATCCATTTCTAAGCCTCATCTGCCTGCTATCTCTTTTCCGACAAAAAGCTAAGCCCAAAAAGGGGCATTTAAGTGTTACATTCAAAGCATGGAATAAACCATATGAACAATGGAAAGAATGAGTGTTATATATACGTATTAACGGATATATGTTTTTGTGCTTGAAGAAAAATGGATTTAAGTGAATGAGATGATTGAAATGGAAGTTGAAAATCAGGAAATAAAAGTGAAAGTGTAAAATGTTGAAGAAATTAGAAAGTTTGACTTTTTGGCATTGAGAGTTGACTTTTTGATTTAGGCGAAATTTAAGGAAATGATCTACATAAAACTTGTAGAGTCTGTTGAGAGCTTTTCGTAGCCATAAAGTTCGATATGTTTCGATATCGGGAGTAAAAATTATGATCAGTCAAAGTTAAGTGTCGTTCGTTTTGATTTTGAAAATGTAGGATTGTATATATTGTGCTTTGGGGTGAATTATGGATTGTTTTCGTCTGACTTTGGATTCAGTGATCCTCATGAAAGTTATAAAGAATTTGAATAGCTTGAAAATGATGTATAGTTTGTAATTTTTTGGATGTGAGAATTGAAAGATATGATTTTTGGAAGTTATGTAATTATTTAGGGAGGTACTAAATGGGATAGGATCTTTGATTGAAAATTTGATCATTTTAGAGACTGATCCGGCTTTTGAGTTCTTCGTGAAAGTTGTAGAGCTTCCCTTAAGCTTTTGATCGATACCAAATTTGTTCAATTTGGAGTTCGGGATCGAGAGTTATGAATTTTTGAAGTTTGGTGAAAAAAAAAGAA
Source organism: Erythroxylum fimbriatum (assembly GCA_026770325.2). NCBI lineage: Eukaryota > Viridiplantae > Streptophyta > Magnoliopsida > Malpighiales > Erythroxylaceae > Erythroxylum > Erythroxylum fimbriatum. The sequence continues at coordinate 763,616 of JANZLH020000143.1, forward strand.
AAATGAAGTTCGAGCCATTTCGCGATCGCGAGATGGGCTTTTCGGTCGCACTCGCGAGCTGTTCGTGATTGCGAGACGGCTTTGCCGTTTAGCACTAACTCGCGATCGCGAGCCGACAGCTACAGTGCAACTCCAATTTGTAATTTTTTATTTTTCTTGATTCTTTTGCTTATATCTCCTCCGTCCGACATTCGATTGACCCGATTTTCGAAGCGTTGGATTCCTAAGACACTTAATTTCATTTTCTTGGAGAATTATGAATTTTCGAGATTTAATTGAGGTTGATTGATGAAATCAATGTGAGTTGGGAAATTTTCTGAACATGGTTCGGTATTTTGCAAAATTTGGGAGCTGTAGAGATCCGATTGAGTTGATTCTTAAAAGCAAATAAAATTGAGACATAGGGCTACAAATCATGTGAAGGGATCGAAATTTAATTTCATCCCTAAGATGGTCAATTTCTGAAGTGAAGTTTGAATTATGTTCAGTCCCGATTTTGTAAAGGTCCGAAAGTATTTTGGCCATAACTCCTTCGTTTCTGATCCGATTTGAGTGTTTTTGGTTTCATTTTAAAGATGAGACATTGAGAAACATTTTTCAAGAAGAAAGTTTTGCCAAATTATGTCGTTTAGCTGCCCAAAATCAGGAAGAAAGATGGCTGTTTTTAAATGAAATGTGCAGGGGTATTCTAGGTACATCACTTAAAGAATTAAGAAGTTAGGCTAAAGTGGAAGGGCAAGATGGTCAATTGTGCTTCATTAATGACATGGCATATTTAAAGCAAGTGGGCTGTCGATTTTAACATAGGAGAGCCGAAACTTAGAGGAAAGAAAGAATAAGAGAATAAGAGAGAAGAGAAGTGAAGCATTCGGCCATGGAGAAAAAGAGAGAAGGAGGAGAAAAATGCTAGGGTTCGAAATTTTGCTACCTTCCAAGGATGATTTCAAGTTGTTTCTAAAGGGAAAAGAAGGAAAAGGAGGAAAGCTTCCCATGGGGCTTAGAAAAATTCGAAATTGAAGAAGAAATGAGGTAAGAGTAAATTTTGAGTTTTGAGTTTTTCTTGAATTTTTGGTTTAGAATCATGGAAAATAGTATGGGTTTGTGTATTATGAAGTCAATTTTGGTGAATGCTTAGTTTAAGTG
>JANZLH020000143.1:887720-898921 GCA_026770325.2 Erythroxylum fimbriatum
AACTGTTTTTGGATTTCTGGGGGATTGAATTGGGAAAATAATTTGAGATGCGGCAGATGATGGGTTTGGCTGATTGTGGAGATTTGTGGCTGCAAGTGGAGAGTTAAGACATTGATTTCGTATTTGTAGAGTTGAAAGTTTCCAACTCTTCGACTTTTTGGTTGTCTGTGAAAGTCAATTTGATTGTCTTTCTTCTTGAAAATTTTGGAGAACTGTTGTAACTTTTGTTGCAATAATGGTATTTAACTCATGTTCTCGGAACTGTGAAATTAATTGGAGTTGCAGATCAGGAACTTAAGGACGACTTGGTAATATGCATGTGAGTTCGCTTCAGTGCTAAAAGTCAAACATTTTAGTTGATTATGCGGTTGATTCCAAAAGCCAAAAAATGGGATTAGGAAGTACTCGTTTCTTTATAGGAATAGCTAGTCTTCAATGTTACTTATATTTGAAACAAACTTGTCCAGAGATATTTTGACTTTTCTTTTGTGGAATGACGGGAGAAAGGTTGGTAACGTAATCCCATTATTTGTGTCTAGTACAAAAAAAGTCCAGTTACAAGGGTAGGAAACGTGGGTAAGTGAATGTTTTCTGAAAATTGGTGACGCTATGTTTTTTGGAGCTTGGGATGATGTTCAATAGCAGCGGAGTCAATATGTTAAAACTTTGTCAATGCGTCCTGTCTGGGATGCTCTGGATTTATCTTATCTTGTAGAAGTCATTCTTTATTACTGTCAATCGACCCCAGTTGTCCCCCCTTCTTCGGGTATTTGTACACAATTCTTTTGTTTGGTTTAAGGTGTCTCAGTAGCAGGGAAATTAGTCTTTTTGGGAACTAATGACTATCTGCTTCATCCATATTGCTTTGCAGCTGAGCCTGTTCTATGTGATCTTTTCACTGAACCTGTACTCGCCCCATCTTGACCCCTTGGGCCTGTTGTTGCTAGTTTTCTGTTAATCTCTTGTTGTGATCTATAACAAGGCTTTTTTTTGCTATGTCAGAAATTAGGAGTTGCTTAAAACAATTAGAAGGCATGCTGTCAAAGTCTGACAGTTCAAAACGACGGGAGCCAGATCGAGAAGCAGTTGGACAATATGCAGTTCATTCCGAAGAGTGGTGGCGGGGTACTGGCTATAATGCTATATCCTCACCAGAGTGTCCAAATGATTCAGAGTCAAATGGTGATCAATCTTTGTCTAATGGTAGACTGAATGAGGAAGATGATGATGCCACAAAGGAATCACATAATACTGCATCTTCACAATCTGGTACTTCTAACTATGTGATGCTATAAAGTGCATGGAATTCCCTTTTATTTTCTGTTTTATGTGGATAATAGTCATTGCATGTGATCCATGTAAATAGAGAATTAATAAAATATGCATAATTTATATGATTCTGTTGATCATTTTCATTCCAGCAACCTTTTCAAAGTACTCCCATATCTTCTTGTAGTTTTTTTTTTTTTTTTCTGAATCATGTTTGTCACTGGTGTTGGACTTGTTCAAAATTTGGTTTGTGGACCTGGTTGTAGTCATTACTTTGTGATTGATTTTCAGCCATGGAAAACTTCTTTGTAACTTCATTAAAAAGTTCATCTTTTCCTACAAAAACTTTGCTAATGAATATGTTGCATTTAATAACTGCTGGCACATGGTCAAGAGCACCGAAACCTGCAGCATGCTTCTATGAGTGTGGCAACGATGTATGATGACTCCATTGCACAACCTCCACAGTTTGAACTTGTTGGTCACTCTATTGTAAGTGCTTCCTTCCGACTAACAACTCATCCCACCCCCCAGAAAAAACCCAAAATTGAAAAGAAATATCGAAAAGAAATCTTTTGTTTGGATCTTATGCTCATAATTGATTTTGTAGACTCAAGACTCCATAGTTTGTAGAATCAACACACTCAATCTTTCTTTATGGAATGGGTTCCTAGTTTTGTTGCAACACTTTTGCAGGCATGTGCATCAAATCCATACCAGGATCCATATTATGGGCAAATGATGGCAGCTTATGGACATCAGCATATGGTATATGAGATAATTCCTTATCCTCCATGCTTTTATCGTTAAAGATATTTTTAATATTTAAATATGTAGAAACTCTCCTAAGAATACAAAATTTTCCCTTTTTTATTAATTTACATTTTCCGAGTGTTTATCTGGTAAAACAATGTTGACATGGTCAGGGTTACCCTCATATGATTGGAGTACCTCATGCAAGAATGGCTTTGCCCCTTGAGATGGCCCAGGAACCTGTTTATGTCAATGCCAAACAATACCAAGGGATCCTGAGAAGAAGACAGGCACGTGCAAAGGCAGAGGTGGAGAAGAAGCTCATAAAAGTGAGAAAGGTATTGATTTGCAACTTTCAAGCTTTGTTTCCTTTTGCCACTTATTTACTCAAATGTTCTTGGCTGGGAACACAAAGTAACAAATGGACACAAAATTATTCATTCTATAGTCAGTTAAGGTCTTACATGTTTTTTTCAGGACATTTGACTGTTATTGCTCGACGATATGTTGCCTTCACCTTTTACTAATAGTTACTTTTTAAAACCTTATGCTTAATCTCACTTAGTCAAATGTTTGTTGATGAAAAGAGAATGAGTTATTGCGGACTAATAATCTAAATTCTGCTTATTTTCACTCTTTCAAGCCATATCTTCATGAATCCCGACACCAGCATGCTATGAAAAGGGCAAGGGGTACTGGAGGGCGTTTTGCAAAGAAAACTAATGATGGTACTTCTAAGCAGGCAGTTTCTGGAAAGATTGATGGTTCTCACGCAGCTCCGTCATCTCAGTCTGGGAGTTCAACAGGGTCTGAGCCCTTACCTTCTGATTCCACGGGAACTTGGAATTACTCCAATGATAAGCAAGAAGCAAGAGCCTACCAAAATCGTGACACTTTTGAACCACGCAACTATCTGAATGATGATAGCCTTTACCAGAGTCACAATGGCAGGCAGACATCAACGTATCATTCACAGTTGGCTGGACAAGAAGATGGAGACTGTTCGGGTCAAGAACGGGGTAGCATCTCTTCTAAGCAGGCCTCACAGAGGCCTCTCACCATCCAATGAACCGTTTCTTCTAAATAGATGCCCAGTCAGAAGCCCAGTCAGAAGATTCGATTCACCCAAGTAAGTGGGCAAATCCCGTCGTGTCTGGTGACCACATAGTTGGCATTATATTGCCAGGCGGCAATTCATTCTTGGCTTCGTTTTCATGTGTAATGTGGATGAACAGAGGGAAAGAGATGGTCTATCCATTGGTTGGCTCTATTGTGCCTATTAGCGCCCATGCTTCGCCCCATCACTATCAACATCCTTTGGTTTGTTTGTTTGTTTTTTTTTTTTTTCCGTTTTCTCTGCTTCTCCTTCGTCTGTACATAGGAAGTGTTAAATGTACTTGAGTTGAAGCGCTGCAGGATATAATCGAACTGGCAAAAGTCATCAGCTTAACCTAGAAACTCTCTTGTTTGAATAGTTTATATTCCTCTTCCCGTGGACAGTTTAGAAGTTGGAAGGCATATTTATTGGAGTAAAACCTGTTTGGAGTTGGATTTTCATTCCTCCGCTACGTACCAATAAGAGCCCTTAACTGATGATAATTTAATTTCTGATGACGCTTGGAAGGCCCTTCCATATCATTGAACTTTCAAGTAGTCAGATTCCATACACCCATGATAGTCCTCGTCTATGAATCTCCCCTTAAGATGGTAAAACTCAACTGACTATGGGCTGGCATTTTGCTCGCGCTATATACCCGATTCTAGGGAAAAAGATATTTACTATGGGCTGGCATTTTGTTGCGTGCATAAAAAAGCTTAATACATGATAAATATAAAATTCCATAAATGACAAACATCACTAAATTAACATTGTAATCTATTCTGCCAGATCCTATTAATGTTGGGAAGGATGAACCAGCTATTATTCTTGTTTGATTACACCATTTTACACTCAAAATTAAGGATGAAAACCCAGTTGAAAAAGGAGTCGTATACGTCTTCTACTTGCTATTGGATTGTCTACCATCATATACTCTCTTGATAATATTCTGGATCACTGTCCCCTGTGTTTCCATCTTCATTGGGATGTTGCTCTAAGAGGGTTTCCCCAGTGCCATTTGCTGGATGAACTGTTTCTGAACTAGTTTTACTCCCATTAGCAGAACTGCTGTTGACCTCTGTGGCATTCTCCACATTATTCTGCTTCTCCATCATGCCTGATAGTGCTAATCTTGGAGACCACTCAAGAACATCATCAATTATGTTGTACATGCGCTTCTGATACCTGCAAGAATACAGTGGCAATCATAAATGTTGAGTACTTAAAAAATACTATAGCATTTGATAAATACATGCGACAATTGTTCAGTGAAAGAAAGGAAATGAATAAAAAGGGAGAGAACCAGGGCAAAGGGCTTCTAAGAGACTAAGTTCTTGTTATAACAAAAGAACAAATAAAAAAATAGAATACATGATATGATTACTAACCTACAACAGCTATATATATACATATATATAAACTATCTGTCCTCAAAATTTTTAAAACTATTGCTGGTAAATATAGTGAATTCAACCTCATACAACAGAAATGGTATTGACTGTAATAATGTGTGGAGAGAACTGACCTAGCTCTAGCAGCTTCATCAGGGGCATGGTGCCTCAGCAGAAATATGACCAGCACAGCTGTTACTGCATAGAAAACTCTCTTAGTCCATGTAGGTCGCTCCTCCTCATCTTTTTTTGGCCAGAATCGGAATAGTTCTCGTAATGTGGCTTCTTCCGCAAGAATGTTCGGGAAAAACCAAATACGCTTTCCAAGAACTATATATAAAGCGCCAAATACTGCTGCCCTCACTGCAAATTAGACAGAAGACATCAATGACCCCACAAATTTCATAATTCTGTACTATATTGTATCAGAAGCTATTAGTCAATTGTTCTACGGGAGCTCATAACTGCAAGATAATGAACTTGTAGAAAAATCACAACATAGAAGAGGGCAGACATTTAAAACCATCTACAGACATGCACAGGTATAGTAATTATCCCATAACCATATTCATGGTTGTAAAAGGTTTAGGCATTCCTATCTTGTTGTTCGCACCTGGTCCTTCGGAGACGTAAATTACCCAAAGGAGGGAGATTGAGCAATTTCTAAATGACAAAAAGTCAAAAGGTCAAGCAAGAGAGTGGGCAAGACATATAACAAAGGGAACTTTATATTAATCAGACCTTAATGGCCTGAGCCTGAATAGTTTAGAACAACTCAATTATATATCAAACTCCTCTATAATCTTCCTTACTCAAATTTGTTTGCAATGACCCACTTGAAATTGCCAACAAGAAAAAATAAGAAGTTTGAGGAGGAAAATAGCAAACATACAAAAATTTAGTTGAGATGAATGCTGATGTTGCTAAACTAGTAAAATATCCCAACCCACAAAATATAGAACAGGTGAAGGCATGCAATGTTACTGAACTCTGATATGAAAGGCTTCAAGTCTTTGCAAAGTGAATAGCATGTAGCTTTTCCATGATACAGGAGTCCCAAATATAATAGCACAAGTGTTCTACAGGCATGTAATGGTAATAATTTATCAAACGTATCTAGCCAACTGTATCCAGGGAATGAGAAACAGGAGGAAATAACTGAAGAATAAACAAGAAATCGTTTCCTTACCTAAGAGCAGGGATAGAATAAGCAGAAGAACCCCAGCACATGAGTACAGAATTATTAGTTTGCACTGATGGGGATATACAGGAAACAAACAAATTGCCAGAGTTAAAACAGGCCAGAAAAATGAGAGAAGTGTCTGCCAAAGTGGATGTCGCTTTACAAATGTCCAAGCAAAGAAAGCATCATGTTCGGAGAAGACTTGCTCCTAAAAGATATATGCAGTAAATAAAATCAGAAGTTAAGAGGATAATTCAAAGCACCTAAACTTTCAAAAACAAATAGCTTACAGGGAATATCTCCAAATGTGCTGGCCAGGTAGATAACTTCTTCTTCCCAGGACGAACAGTTTTGACCACTCGATCGCAGCGCACCAAAAGATTCCTTCTTAGTAAAGTGTTTGCAATTTCTTCAACTTCCAAATTCTTGTCCGATTCCAATATATCTTTGACCTCTGGATGATTTCTTAGAAAACGAACAAAATCCTTCCCTCTAAAATACTCAACACGTGTCTCCTGTAAAACAGCCCAACGAGACACTAAATCTTTGTTGTCTCTAACCTTCTCTGCAAACAATTGAAATACATCCTTCTTTGCAGCTTGCTTCTAAACAGAAAAACAAACAGGGGCAATAGAAAATCAATCAGTCAATCCCGAAAATACGGTGAAAGAGAGACTAATTAACAGAAGAGCAATAGAAGCAAACAGTTGATTCTATTGCTCTTCCAGCATTTTATTATACCAGTTATCAGACAATGCAGACCAAACAAAGCACATGATCACATGAAATCTCAACTCCAACTGCATTTTTACTAGTTCAATGCAATCAAAGAAAACATGATGAAATTTAAAAAAAAACATGGAAAAGAACAAAACTTTTGGAATAACAAGATTCACAAAATCGACTAGTTGACGTCAAGCCTTTCAAAACATAATCAAGTATACATTAATGCTCAAAACCCCACAAAAAAGTCACATTATCAACTCGCCCCGTCAAATAAAATGCAAAGGTATGGAAAGAAAAAAATAACCCTAGATCAAAAGAAGAAAAGGTAATACAAACCCTAGGTGGGGTATCAGAGTTGGGATCTCTGGTGCCGTTTTGTACGGCTGCCGACGATCTTCGCACCCTTTTCTTGTCTACTCCTCCCGATTTCTTCATCTCTCTCTCTCTCACTTTGTCTCCCCCAATTTCTTCTGTTTAACGTTTCTGCTTTTCTTATGTTCTGTGTGTTTTTCACTATTTTTGGTTCCTTGGTTCGCAATTGAAATAAGTGATGACGTAAGCAGGTCTTTGTCAACAACAACATCATCGTTACATCCGGTCCGAATCTCGCACTATTACGGAATCCGGAAAGGTCTAATAATACGCAACGTTATTTTTACAAAATAAAGGGTCTGTTTCTAGTTGACCGACATACAAATGTGACATGATAAAAAAAAGCTGATGTAGGTTAAAAAAGGTAAAAAAATAAAACTATAAATAAATAAATAAAATAAAATAAAATACCTTGTATGGTGCCAAGATCTACTAATATTTGATAAGCTGCAAAGTATAACTCTTTATGTCTCGAGTTATATTAGGGATCCTTGCTCAGTAGTCATGTGAGTATGAACAATCCAAAAGTATCAGATGACCTCGAAGGACCTTTCCCCATATACCAGGGCTGAAAAGCCAAGTTGTAGGATAGAAAGACTTGTCTACGACTTGCAACTAGAAAAGACAGATTGGACATTAGGGTTAGACTTCCTAAGCAATAGATACGTCGTCAGAGCTTTACAGTAAACGGCTCCCAATAACTACCACGACTGCTTTACTTTAAAGGATATCCTTTACCCGTATCCTCGCACGTCAAAATTTTCTATTCCCGGCCAATTCCTCGGTAAGGGCTATCTCTGTCATATCCTTCTTAATCACTTCCATCCAGTTCTTGTTTGGCCTTCCTTTTCTTTTCTTGCAGTCACGAAAAGTTATTTTCTCACAACATCACACAGGAGCATCAGGGTCCCTCCTACTCACATACCCAAACTACCTAAGCCTAGTCTCTCGCAACTTGTCGACAATACTAGCCGCCTGTAGTTTGTCTCTTACCACACAATTCTAGACCTTATTTTTTATGGTAATATTACACATCCATCAGAGCATTTGCATCTTGGCTACCAACAACATACTTGTATGTTCACGTTTAGTGGGCCAACACTCCGCCCCATATAACATAGTTGGCCGAATCACCGTTCTACAAAACTTCCTTTTAAGCATTAATGGAATCTTCTTATCACATAAGACCTTTGATGCACTTCGCCATTTGATCCACCCAGATCTGATACGATGAACTCTATCAACATCGATATTACGATCACTCTTAATGATAGACTTGAGGTATTTAAAAGTCAATTTTTGTGGTATGACGTTAGTACCAATTGCTACGGCCACCTCATGGACCATTTGGCTTCCTGAAAAGTTGCATTCTAAATACTCCGTTTTGGTCCTACTCATTTTAAAACTTTTCGACTCTAACATTTCTCTCCAACATTATAACTTAAAATTGAACCCCTCCCTAGTCTCACCCACGAGGACAATATCGACAACAAATAACATATACCAAGGTACCTCTCCTTGAATATGTTTGGTAAGCTCATCTATCACTAATGCAAATAAAAAAGGGCTTAAGGTGGAGTCTTGGTATAGCCCAATACCAATAGAAAAAGTTTCCGTATCGCCCTTTATCATTCGTACGCTCGTCATTGCTCCTTCGTACATATCCCTAATTACGCGTATATAGGTCATAGGAATTCCCTTTGCCTCCAAACACCTCCACAAGATTTCCTTAGGAACCCTGTCATATGCCTTCTCCAAATCAATTAAAAAAACATGTAAATTATGTTTTCGTTCCTTGTAGCATTCCATTAGCCTACGGAGGAGATGTATCGCTTCTGTCGTGGACCTACCAGGCATAAAGCCAAATTGGTTGGCCGATATATAAGCTGCTGTCCAGACTCTCTTCTCAATCACCTTCTCTCATAACTTCATGGTGTGACTTAGTAGTTTAATGCCTCTATAGTTGTGACAATGTTAGATGTCTCCTTTGGCCTTATATAATAGAATCATCCTACTCAATCTCCATTCATCTGGTATTTTGGCTGACTCGAGGATCGCATTAAAAAAACTGAACTAGCCACTCAATACCTACAACTCCTATTCTCTTCCATACTTCTACAGGGATCTCATCTAACCCCACTACCCTTCCGCTCTCTATCTCCCTCAAAGCCTTTATAATTTCTTCCCTTGTGACCCTTTCACACCGAGACCCGTTATGAAAATGCTCCGACATGGAGGGGTCACCTAACCCTATGTTGTCCAAGATGCCTTCATTATATAGGCCAAAAAAGTATCTCTACCATCTACTCTTGATGGCATGGGCCTCCATGAGTACCTGCTCTGCTTCATCTCATATATAATAGACTTGGTTGAAATCCCTTGTCTTACGTGCCCTATCTCATGCTAACTTGAAAATTTTTTGTGCTCCCTTGTTAGTATCCAAACTCCTGCATAAAGTCTTGTAACATGGCAAATAAAGACTTTGACTTGGCAATTCTTATCCAGTCAAGTTCTTCCATGTTGGCAAATGGTCCCCACGGTTAAAAATTTTCTTGATTAATTTATTAAAAATTTCTTTTTACATAACACTGACTCCCATTGATCTGACCAGAATCTCTAATTCTGGTAGACAAGCAATGCAAAGACGAAGAGGGCGGTAGAACTCTACATCCTGGTTTAACGATTTAGGGGCTATTCATGATCTCTATTGAATGTTGTCTTGAGCAAATATGCTTTTCAAATTACAAAAGACAAAACAGTGGAAGTATTCCAAGGTTCATCCTTTCCTTCTCAATTGGATGGTGTCCAGAATCGGGACCGAGTCCAGCTGCGACAGCCACAACTACTATAGAAAAACCATCTTAGGGGCATTGACACTTGAGTAAAAATTTCCCACATGTGGCATTCATTATTGGGGGAAAAAGAAACAGAAAGGATGAGGTTAAAAGTTAAAACAAGTTTTATCGTCTGGTTTCAACCATGTGCAGGTTATAATTTACGGACATGAAATCACCATATGGTAAACCTTGAGAAAGTGAAATGAAAACATTAGGAGGGCTTTATAATGAAAATAATATTTTTTATTTCTGTGTATTACACTCTATAAAAGGGGATATTTATATTAATTAAGATCTATATAAGTACAGATGATAATCAAGATAATTATTCCTAATTACATACTAATAAATTATTATATTTCAGCTTGTTAATTATAGATATGTTAACATCTATCCTTAAATTCAAGGTAGTTAAGAATTTGTCTACCTTAAATTTGTAAATAAGATATTGAAAGTGACAAGAAAATTGTGACTTGGTGAAGATATTTATGTCACAATATTATAAAGAGATAAGTTAGACAGTACTTTGAAACACTTGGTGTCATATAAGATGACAATTAATTTTAATATGTTTGGTGTATTCTTAAAAAGGTCATTATACGCAATTTGCAAGGCATTTTGATTATCACAATGAAAAGGAGGCAGAGGAGGAGGAAATACTCATATCTTGAAGTAACTAATCATAATCATAGAAATTTAGAGGTAGTGTCAATAAGAACCCGGTATTATATTTATGTACTACAATGAGAGACAATTATTTGTTTCTTGTTACACTGATTGAACCCAAATTTATCATATAAATTGGCTACACTTCTGCTATCCTTAATATGCTTTTTGACTGTTAATTTGTAATTTGGGTGCTTTAGTTAGTCCCTTATATGAGTCACACTTTATACAATTTGACAGTAGATTTGTCACAAATTGACATTGAATCCGAGTAACATTGATACTGCAAGTTGTCATTTGGTATTGTAGGGGAAAAGAGAGTCAAAAGCATAAAGGAAGTAGCGCGCCGCAACTTATCAGGGAAGCACGCCGCGACATGTGCAACATCAGGGGAGCACGCCGCGGCCTCAAACTTGCCATGCCGCGGCGAGAAGAGCAAATGAGCACGCCGTGGCGCCTAGTCATCGCGCCGCGGCGCGTAGATAAATGCCCGGACTCTAGGGTGTCTCACTGTTTTGACCCGACCCGCGTACATCATTTATAAGCTTGCTATTTTTAGGTCAGAGCAGTTTTGGAACGCTTCGGAGAACACTGTAGAGGCTGCGACAGACGATTAACCTTCCACCATCATCGTCCATTTCCATCATCGCCGTTCGACAGCATCGTTTTATCGCATCCGCCAGTCTTGCCAGCTACCATGGTAATATCCGTCCTTTACCAGTCGAGAGACAGCCCGAAGTCATGAGCGGCTAAACCGCACTTCTTCTTGGAAATGAAGCAAAAGGCTTGAGTTCACCGGTTCTAAAAGGGAGTTGATCTTACATCGTCTATGTTTATTTGCATGTTGTAAATGCCTGAGTTAGGGTTTACTGCTTGTATTTAAATTAGCTTGGTTATAGTTTAAT
>JANZLH020000143.1:908402-920105 GCA_026770325.2 Erythroxylum fimbriatum
AGTATGCTTCCGCAGTTTATCTCCTTCGTTTGTTCCGACGGGTTACCCCGGGTTCAACCTTGGGGGTCGGGACTCGGGCCCAACGGTCTTCGATTGTGTTTCCGTTCTGGATAGTTGGGTTTTCGGAAACGGGACCCAACATTATGCATGTAAATGAAATGCACCTAAAGAATTCTCAAATGTTATAACTCATATGACTTAATCTAACCGTTAGTCTCCTAAGTATAGAGATAGGCTATTACATGTCTGTTAGAGAAGAAGTTCAGAAACAAACAGTGCCAATTCAACATATTAGCACTAATTATATGATTGTAGATCCTTTGACAAAAGGATTAGCGAAACTCTTTAAAGAACATGTTGAAAGAATAGGTATGAGAAACCATTATTGAGATTTATGATGTTTGCATTTTGACATTGTGAGCTCATTTATGTTTATGTTTATGTTTCTGTTAATCCTATTTTGTAGTATACATTTATGAATAAATGATGTTGATAGGATTTGTCTTTAATTATGACATTATTGTTGGATCTTTAATGTGTTTCTTATTTATGGATCATATTAAATAAAGCATTAATATTGTAGTACGTGGAAGAAATTATGTCATTTGTTAAGATGTGAAACCGCTACGACTCTCATTAGTATCTTTGTTTGATTATGATTTATGATATAATAAACATTAAAGAATTTAGCAAAGTTTATGCGCAAAATGCTTATTTATTGTGAAACCGTGATATAACGTTTTTCAATTAATAAGCCAAGTGGAAGAATATAAAACCTATATATATTTAACATGTGACTCATTAAATAATTATAGTTTTAATAATATTAAATGTTAAATTCTGATTGGTCAATTTGATTAAGTAAGATAATGTTTTATTTTAAATTTACCGTTTGATGGGAATGATTTATAGATATCCTTATTTTATTTGAAACTGGTCCTCTATCTCTCCCGCACACTTTCACCGTCAAAAAGCAAGATTATTGAGGGGAAAAGAAAAGAGAAATCAAGTTTCTTTATATCCAAGCATTCAGAAGGATTTTTTACTCACTTTACGATTCAACAAAAATCATGGATCCAAGTATATACTTCATATTTTATATTTTAATGTAAAACATATCATTTTTAGATCTAAATTAAAGAATTATTGTGATTACGTTTATACAATAAATCATGCTTACACATAACAGCATAACTTGGACTCACTCACAGAGCATCAGCCCATTTTACTATCAGCCGTGGATGGACTAACATTAGTTACTAACATACGGCAAAACATTATATTACATGCTGGTCTTGCTGAATATACGTGAGTGCATACGGGAGATTGTCCGAATCATCTCTGACGTGTGAATGAAAACATAAACGGGAAAAGATCAGGAAATGAGTGCAATGCAACTGCATTGAGCAAGATAAATGAGAACCCAAACCAACCAAACGAGTTGTTGTATTTACAGATGAGTTTAGGAATAACGTGTTTTGTTCCTGGGTAGAAGAAAACCAAACACACAAGTTGGAGACAAATCAGTAATGCTAAGGAAAGGAAATAATAATTAAAAAAAACCGACAATTGCCCAGTGGCCGGCCGCCGGCCAATATTCTGAAAGATAGAAACTTTGAGAGGTACAGGCGGCAGAAAGAAAAGGGTCCAACAAAGGAAAGGGACGCCATGCCAACTCCATTGGCCACGAGTCTTACTTCTCTCGTATCGTATTACGGCCGAAATTAAATTTAAATTAAGCTTTAGATAATAAAACTTGTCAATGCTATCTTTATTATCTAAACCTTAATTTAGATTTAATTATCAAAGACTGGTATCAAATCAGATGGGATCTCCAAACTCTTTATTCTGCATTGAAAAGTTCCAACTTGGCCTTCTAGATAGAAATTGCTTGGTTGGTAGGCAAATAGGTGGAAGAAAGTAGTTAACTTTGAAAAACTTAACCAGACACAGAATAGAATCTTCTAATCAAATTCAAAAGCAACACAATCCAGAAAAGTCAACCATGCACATTAGCTGCATTTCTAACACCCGAGCATATTAGTTATAATGTGTTTGTTGAGGTCCTCTTGACTTGGTATAAAGAAATTAGTTTTAGTTGAAGCAGCTTCATTGATGTTTCCTTGAAAAAAGGAAGAAACACCCCTCGTAGAACCAGTGTTTGATTTTAGTGGGGTGGTTAAACTAAAACTAAAGCACGCACGTCAACTAATGGAGTGCTCTCTGATTTTGACCGCTTGGTTCAATGAATACCAAGTTGCTCAGCTGCAAAGAATGAAAGAACCTACAGAGTAAGAGATAATATGAATTTGTCGTCCACACAGCACAAGACATGGGATGGGACAAAAAGTCAAACACAAGGGCAGGGCCAGGTTGCTGATTTAGACCAACCACATCAAACATGCTTGGACTTGGATTTGATAAAAGGTGATTTGGTTGGATTTGAAAAAAGGTGGCTTGGTTTTGTAGGAAGCAGGCAACATGTGCAGATGGTTGAAATGGTCTTGTGAACCCATTAATTCATTCTGTAGTTAATGTGTGATGTGTCTTTGCTTCCTTCCCAACCTCCTCCATTACTTAGGTTTTTCCTGTCCTTTTTGACTTCCACTCTTTTGGGTGTTTGTTTTACATTTCTCCTCTATCTAACTATTGTCCACAAACCAGATTTTGCAACAATAATGTCTACTTGTTCTTCAAATAAGCTGTATATTAAAAACTGAAACTTTATATATAATAATATAAACCAACCCCAAATTGGAAAACCCACTGTTGTCCTTTCTGTTCTGTTTTTCCCATTTTCCTCTCTTTTTCCCTTTCCTTTTTGAATTTCCTGGAAAGCTGAGCTTTGTTCGGATATTTTGGGAAGAGAAAAAAGGAAAAAGAAAAAGAGGGAAAAGAAAAGGTGAAAGGGTTCTCTCTGTGTCTCCTCGCCTTATTGTTGAATCCGAGAGAAACAGAAATTTAGAGAGAGGGAGAGAGAGTCGCTGTTAAGAAAACGAAGTTTCTTTCACGCTCTCTCCAATTGTCTCTTCTTCGTTCACACAATCCATTTCCATCTTTCCCCCTTTCTTCTTTTTTTTTCTGGCATTTCTTGCATTCAATCCAAATCTCATCTGACTCTTCCTCAGCTTATCCTCCCAGGTCAACAGCTTAATCGAAATTCCAGGTAGGTTCTTAAGATTTCACCCTTTTCAACTCAAAAAGAATTTCTTTGCAGCTTATGGACTTACTCTTTCACTTGGTTATTCATTTTCCAGATGTATTTATTTGTTCTTCAATTGCTAATATAGTCCATTGTTTTTTGTACTTTTTCTGAAAAGATCGGCCTTTTCTTAGTAAAGTTGAGTTTTCAGGACTTGTTAGATTCAAAGGTTTTTTCTTTGTTTACAAGTTGGTAGCTTTCTTTTGTGTCTTCCTATATTTTCCTTTAATAATCTGTTAATGATATTTGGATATCACATTCTTCGAATTTAAATGGGATCTTTCGTTTTCTTCGTATTAACGGGGTTTTTTTTATTGGGATCTGGTGTAGATTCTTATCTTCTATCTGTGTTTTGGAAGCTTGAAGGTCTGAAAGAGCATGGGCAATTGCTGTGCAACTCCTGCTCCCAATTCTCCCTCTGATAAAAAAGCCAGAGGGAAGAACAAAAAGAAGAACAAACAAAATCCTTTCTTTGGTGATGATTTTGTGGTAGGTAATGGATCTGATACAGATAGGCTCTGGGTCTTGAGAGAACCAGACGGCCGTGATCTCTCGGCTCACTATGATCTGGGCCGTGAGCTTGGCCGTGGCGAATTTGGGATTACATATTTGTGTACGGATATAAACACAGGTGACAAATTTGCCTGCAAGTGTATCTCTAAAAAGAAGCTCAGAACTGCAGTGGATATTGAGGATGTCAGGAGGGAGGTGGAGATAATGAAACATCTGCCCAAGCATGCAAACATTGTGACTTTGAAGGCCACCTATGAGGATGATAGTGCTGTACACATCGTGATGGAACTGTGTGAGGGAGGAGAGTTGTTTGATAGAATTGTAGCTAGAGGTCATTACACAGAAAGGGCAGCTGCTGCTGTGATGCGGACTATAGTGGAAGTTGTTCAGGTTGGAGATTTTTATCATTTCTAGTTGTTGAGAAGTGTGCACTATCTTAGGTCAAATTTGCTTTCATGTCCTCTGTTCTATAGGTGATATCTTGGTTCATTTCTTTCACGTCATTTTGCTATTTATATAGGTACTTGAGTTTTTATAGGTTAATATTATGAGATGATTGAACATTCAAATGGTAGTCATTTTACTAATTATAATCTACTTGGCTGTTGTATCTATTTGCAATGTAGATGTGCCATAAGCATGGAGTAATGCATCGTGACCTTAAACCTGAGAACTTTCTATTTGGAAATAAGAAGGAGACGGCCCCCTTGAAGACAATTGATTTTGGATTGTCAGTCTTCTTTAAACCTGGTATCACATCATTGACAGAGCTTAAACATATGTCAACCTGATATTTGTATTTTCTTAATGCTTTAGGGAACTCGACATGTGCTGGTTTAATGCTTTGTGCACAACTTCGTATGTGCCTGAAGACTTGTTTTCTTTGTAGGTGAAAGATTCAATGAGATAGTGGGAAGTCCTTACTATATGGCTCCAGAAGTTCTAAAGCGCAATTATGGCCCAGAAGTTGATGTTTGGAGTGCTGGAGTTATTCTCTATATTCTCCTATGTGGAGTCCCACCTTTCTGGGCAGGTTATTCTTTTTTTTTTATTCATACTTTTAGTGCATTTATCTGATCCTGAGCTATTGAATTTTAACAGAAACCAGTTTAATTATTGGTGTGTTAGACAGAGAATATGGTAAAGCTAAATTATCTTGTTGAAACATTGTTTGACACTCTTTTGGTGGTGATCTTTCTGAAACAGATAATGTGCTTGTAATTCCACCTCTTACTCCATGAAATTGATGTTCTTGTTTTTACAGAAACTGAACAAGGAGTGGCACAGGCAATTATCCGCTCTGTTGTTGATTTCAAGAGGGACCCTTGGCCAAAAGTTTCTGACAATGCGAAGGACCTGGTGAAGAAAATGCTTAATCCTGATCCCAAACTAAGGCTTACAGCACAGCAAGTTCTTGGTAGTGTTCTTTAGCCATTTATTATGTCTTATCCTACGTATGACCGTTCTCCTGACTCTTCTTCTGCTTGCAGAGCATCCTTGGTTACAAAATGCAAAGAAGGCTCCAAATGTCCCACTTGGTGAGACTGTGAGAACAAGGCTCAAACAGTTTTCAATGATGAACAAACTCAAAAAGAGAGCTCTTAGGGTAATAACTCAATTTGCTTGTTAAGTCTTTCTGGCTTTTATTGAGGTGATGATAGATGACAATGAATGGTCAATGCATGTTGTGTCACTTTCCTCTATTTCTTCTTCCTGATTGGAGACTAAATGTGGAGTCATTTCCTTCCAGGTTATAGCTGAGCATTTGTCTGTAGAGGAAGTGGCTGGCATAAAGGAGGCCTTTAACATGATGGATATTGGAAAAAGAGGCAAGATTAACCTTGAGGAACTTAGAAATGGGTTGCAGAAACTTGGTCAACAGGTTGCTGATGCAGATCTCCAAATCCTCATGGACGCTGTAAGCATCATTTTACTTCTAAAAGCACTGTATTCCCTTGAATCTGTTATCGGATAAGTGATTAATAGAAAGACACTGCAGTAACTTTGTTATGGTCAGAATAAAAACTGGTTTTAATGCCTTTTGCCTTTTTCCTTTTGCCTTTTGCTTGGGTGGATTTTCTTCAAACCTTGAAGTTTTTATCCTTAATATTGACCTGTTTTTGTGCCAATATGTTTTTCAAGGTTTTTTATCTTCTTTAAATATGTGATTTTACTAAGCTTCTGATTCTTTCTACAGGCTGATGCTGATGGTGACGGGACTCTGAATTATGGAGAGTTTGTTGCTGTGTCGGTTCACCTTAAAAAGATGGGCAACGACGAGCATCTACATAAAGCGTTCGCTTTTTTTGATCGAAACCAGAGTGGCTACATAGAGATTGAAGAGCTGCGAGAGGCCTTGAATGATGAAGTTGACACCTGTAGCGAGGATGTTATTAATGCCATTATGCAAGATGTAGACACAGACAAGGTTAGTATTGCTCATGCATATAGTCAAGGATCTTCGGATTTGATTTGATACTCATCTGGTGTTCTGACCATAGTTGATTTTTTAGTTGCAGTTGATGCTACTTAAAAATTATTTCTGCTACTTTACATGGTTACAAGACCTTCAAATTTTTCATTCTAAGCCATAATTAGGTTATTACCACCATTTATGTTCTCTGTTCCTTGGATTTATACTCAACATTTTGCTGATACTCGATATTTTGGAGTAATTGTGTACATTACTTTTAAACAATTTGATGTCCACTTATTTCATGCATTTCAGTGGTGGTCTATCCCTCTCGCTAAAGTATAGCATGTTACTCAAAATTGAAAAATATTTGTGGGTTTCTTCCTTTCCAACAAATCTGCTACAGATGATCATGACCAGCGCTTTTTCTTACTGTGCTTTTCGTATGATTGTCTTACAAATGTTGGATCTTTGCACGCTTAATAATTACAACCTCATTTAAAACCATTGAATTGAAGGCTGACTTCACATCGTCTAATCTTGCAGGATGGACGAATTAGTTATGAAGAGTTTGCAGCGATGATGAAGGCTGGAACAGACTGGAGAAAGGCCTCCAGGCAATATTCACGGGAAAGATTCAACAGTCTGAGCTTAAAGTTAATGAGGGATGGTTCATTGCAGGCAGCCAGTTGAGAGTCCGACAAAATCACAATAGTTGGCTGAAGAAATTTGATTTCAACATTTTTCTTTTGGTTTTGAGGTTTTTACTCAATTTATTTATTCACTTCCACCTCGTTGGACTTGGGGGATAGGTAGGAATAGAGTGGCCTTCGTGTTCTTGATATGTTTAGGATTTGTTGGTTGGTTGTAAGGGAAAGGCAGCGGAAGAGGAAAGTCAGTATGTGCTTGTAAATAGATTTTATCAGTTTAGGCTCAAGGTTGTATTTCCTATGGAGAGAATGTTAAATTGTTATTCATTTGCTTCGAAACTACTGCTGTTTAACATAAATTTGTCGTCTGTAAGCTTTATTGTTTTGTGCCTCTTGTCTTTGTTTGGTGTGGAGGGACAAAACTAAGACCATGTAATTTTCGTTTGTCATTTTTTCTTTTGTTCACTTCCTTTCCTCGGTAATGGAATGTATGTATAGTGAAAACTGAGTCTACTCCCACCTGGAAACAACACCAATAGATTCTGCAACGTGGAAACTGTTTGGACTTTGTTTAGAGACTTCCAAGGAATAAAAAACCATAAGCTAGCTTTGGAATAAGCTAGTATAAAATACACAAAAGTTATCATAAATTCATTCACTTCAAGCCTCCAAGAAATTCACTTGACAACCTTCCAACACACAATCTTGTTCTTCTGGCGTTTGAAAACAGAACAAAAGTATATTTCATTGTCAGTAAGGACCAGAAAACTTTAGAGACAGCATCAGAATAAGTGGCCCAAGCTCCAAGCCTTCATCCACTACAAAAGACACCAGCCAATGCTGCATTTCCCCCGACATCAGTTACCCTAAAACCAGCTAAAGCATGAACAACAACGGAATATCTCAAGAAAACACAACATAGTGAGCAAAACTTTAAGCTTATCTAGCAGTCTGAAGGGTAAGATCTTTAGTAGGACCAATGAAACAAGTTGTTTTAATCAGTCAACTTACAAAGCCTATAATGCACTTTCACATAGGTCGGATGCAAATAACAATCACTTTGTCACTAATGCCTAAGGATGTGTGTATCCATCAAGACATATACAAAGAAAGGAATCTGTTGAAGTCATAATTGTATTAAGTACTTCGGGAAGGAAGTAGGGGTTGAGTCTTAGAGCAATTGATAAACTTATTCCTTTTTTGACCTTATAGTCACAGGTTCAACTTACAGAAATAGCCTCTTTGTAAAATACAAATTATGACTCTCTCCGGATCTCTGCAAAACGGAGAGCCTTGTGCACTAGATACATTGACATTGACTTTTTACTTATATAAGGTAGTACTTCAAATACAATTTTCTTTTCCCAAAGATCTTTATAGTGTACAAGTTTGTGAAATTGCTCTTGGTTCACTTCAACTCCAATCAATGTAACAAAACTTTAACAAAGCATTAAAGTCCCTTAATTCATTCCAGAAGGTGAACCTTGATGAGAATAGTAAATCCTTTTACCATATATTGACTCATTCATCCATTTGGTGTGCTCTTTTTCATCTTCAATTAAAGACTTGCAGGTCATTGTAGCTAACAGAGTCAGTGAGCTTGACACATGGTGTATGTCAACATTATAACAAAAAGACACTAGAAACTGAGTTCAAAAAGGGTAATCTAATTAGCTGACAAATAGGTCCACTACAACATATAGGTAATGCCAATATACACAAGTCGGTATAACCTTTTGAGATTATATTCTGAACTCCATATTCATGGTACTACAATTTCATTAACTAGTGCTACCTAGTGATGCCTAGAAATGCAATTCTGCGGTAACAAGTAAACCTGTTGCCTATATACGCAATTTATTTGTTTTATATTGCCACGAGTTTCTTAACAAGCGACAAACTATTTAAACCGACACAGCTTGCAACCTTGGATGCATGTAGCTCACGAGATATGAATGAGGTAATGTAGTCGTATTCCACGTGAAAAAAGGTTATAAACAGCTGTGAATGGCTGTAAATTAACAAAAATGTATGGTGCTGCTACCGGAGCTATATACATAGCGCATGTAATGAACACGTGTGACAGAGAAGAAAACTGCTAGATATGAAAGATTTGACGTGTTAGATTCTTACCAATTTTGACAAGAACCCAGAAAAACTCACCTACCACCAACTTTAGTGCAGAGACGGTTACTTTCACTATCTATCTTCGACCAAGATTGAAAAGTTGTTCTTTATGTTGAATTTATGTACACTTTCTCATCTCTCCCTTGCTGCCCCAAAACATCCCTGTAAGGGCCTCCACAAGGTATGATGTTCTCACCATCCCTTCTCCTTTCAGTTCTTCACGCCTTGATTTGTTATCGTGACTATTAATCCTAATTTCTCCCTTTTCATACCCATCTTGATCATTGTGTTGGTAGGATTGTCCTCAACTTCTTATTGTCTTGTTAGATTGTGCCTCTTTCTTCCTTACAGGATCTTCAAACTGATTACCTAGAGGGTATTGATCGGGAATTATCTCTGATCCTACAAGGAGATCAGCAAACTATCAGTTCTTTCTATAAGGCTTTATATTTTATTCGAGATCCTATCAGTCTATTATGGTCAAAATAAAATATCAGCTATGCCAAAGACTTGTCTCTCAATTGGTTTTCTAAATGGAAATACCATCATCTTTTAAGGAAATATCAGTCTTACTTTTTATGTTTCATAGATTGATTTAATCAGGAGAGAACCAACCTAGTGTTTCAACTTGCAGGCACTCATTCGCCAATATTTCACTGTCTTTTCTTAATTATTGTTTCCTAAAATTCACCACAAATATTTAGAAAGGAAATATAAGGGTGTTTAGTCTCACACCTAACATTCTTTTATCAAATGAAGGTATGTTTTCTTTCATACAGCAGAAGGGCTGGACAGAAAGAGCAATGGAAAAGAAAGGGACGAAACAAAGAATGACAATTAGCACTGAGGTTTTAGGCTTCAAGGTGAAATGAATACTTTTCAGTGAATAAATAACATATGATGACCCAAAATCTATCACATACAGTGGTTGTGCAGCCATATGCTAGTGGGATGAATAACAGTTTTATCATGATTAATTGTCTGATACCTTTAATGATGAATCAGGTAACACTTCCTATTCATAATAAACTTTCTAAAACTTTGAACCATTTATTTTGATCTATTGGAATCAAGACTGTCTCCTTTTCCAAATCTAACAATATCACTGTAGCAATCTTATTACAATCAGGCATGCCTTATCCTTCAATGCTAAAGAGTAAAAGGAAATGTTGTTTCTTGTCACAGTATGTTTCTACAAGCAGGTCGGCTTTGCAGGTACACATCTCATTGTTCTTTCTCAAATCACAGAAGGTATGTATCCACCAGCTTGATTACATCCATATCAGTAATTAACTTGTATGGTCTAAACTCACAGTATGGTTATGATTGACATTAAGGTGCGTTGCTATGACATCAGAATACCAACATAAAAGGCCAAGCGCATCAATATTGTGAGTTATTCATTGAACAGTCAAAACCATTAAGTCTAAAGCAGTTCGAGATCAACTCCATTGCCTGAAAGTTCATCATTGTTTGATATATTTCACAACATATATTTCAGAAGTTGCAAGGACAATAGGTAGCTACAATGTGATCTAATCAAGAGTTTATTGAGACTAGTAGACAAACAGAAAATTAACCACAGAACCTATAATAGATAAACAAAATCTGTGGAGTGGTGTGATCGCAAGTGATGTTGTGGGCATCAAAAGCCAAACCAGTGGTCATGTGGGAGGAAAAATGGGGTCGTTTACTTTGTTGTTTTCACCTAAAGAAAATCTAACATGAATAAAAATAAACATTTGAAGACCAAAGGCAACAAATGCCTCGTATGACAATTGAAATATTCATTTTGCACAAAATTGCTTGAGACAAGAATACTTACCTTATTACTCATTTCTTTCAAGTTCTATTGCTTCAAACTTCTTGCTGCTTTCAGCCTTTCTTCCATTGCGTTTTCTATAAGGGACAGTCCATCTCACTTTGGGAAAACTCCCCATGAATCTTCTTACTTCTTTAGAAAGCACTTTTCACTATATAGGAATATTTTCCTTAGATCATAAGAAAAGCTACAATTTAAATATTTTCAGCTATGCATTACCAGTTCGTACTTAGGAAATATGTTGCCATCATCAGCATTGCTGTTATATTGAATTTGCTATTCCATGACATTTCATTGTTTTAAGTCAACCAACAAGTGCTTCATTCTTGTAATCTGCTTCTAATGATCATGTTCAACAACTTCAATTTTCAACTCACTTCCCTATTTGGAAATTTAATCCCCTCATTATGGGCTTATGACCCTTTTCAGCTCAGAAGCTATTTTCTTCCCAAAATTTGCACCACTCACACCAGTTTACCAGATTAGTCTTGACAAAATTTTGCACTAAATTGCTCCACTTATTCCACAGCTACCAGTTCTGTCATCTAAACTAATAGTTCTGTTTTTAGAATGGAGTTCCAGTCCACATATCAGGCTTCAAACGTTCCATTTGCTCTTTAGACAGCTCTGCGATTGATTTTGACCATCATTTGCATTTCCAGAACAACTGTACCAGGTTATTTAGCATCAAGAAGCTCATGATATAGCAACTCTTAATGATGGAGCATTTTGTTGTTGTCAAAACACTAATTCTCCCTGTAAACCATCTTCTTGACCCTAAACACTAAACCTTCATTCTCTTGCCCACAACTCTGTCCAGTCCTTCTCACCCAACTTTACTACTTAGCAAGCTGTTACTTTTCTTGGACGGAACCTTGAAAGGTTTGTATAAGAGGATGTGATACGTTAATGGAAGAAAATAAGGTATGTTATTTATATATAAAGCTGTAGTCTCGTAGAAAACCACAAGAACTAA
>JANZLH020000143.1:920205-935958 GCA_026770325.2 Erythroxylum fimbriatum
TGTGGCCTATGTGCGTACCCTTCTCCCTCTTTCTCCTAGAGTATGTCAATATGGGTTTAGGACCCATATTGCTATCAGGATGAGATATATATTTGCATTATTTCAGCATCTGCATCCCTTCGCTGCTCCAATGGAGTTTCCATGCTTCCCTTGTTTTGTTCTGCAACTTTTGTCTCACACAGTATTGTACACCTCAGTTATCTGATATCAGTGCTAGAATCACTTTTCTTCTCTGCAGAGCTTTTGCCCTTCATCTGTGCCTTTTTAGATTTTGGTTCCAAAAATAAAATATTTTAGCCTAATCCTCAGCTCATTAATAGCTGTCTTTCTTAACATTTGATTCTTCATAGCTGTTAATTTTGTGTCATCATCCATCTCAATATCCTGCAGTTAGAATACAACATTATTTCCCTTCTGGTTGCAGCAGATCCATTCTTGTGTATAAATTTGACAAGAATTTATTCTCCATCTATAATTCTTGACGTTGACACTCTTTAATCAATTAATTTTCTAGATATTTTCAATAAATAACACAAGAATAAATTGGAAAACCAACCATGAGATAATTCAGAAGACAGTACTCAAGATCAAAATCGATGAAACTTCCAAGCTCCAATCTAGGACATCTCTTACAATTTTCTAGCCCATTTGATTATTAAAACCATAGTTTGAAGGGGGATGAAACTTTTATCTTCATACAGACGGCATAAACCAAAACAAACAGTCATCATAGAAAAAGGCTTCCCAACTCCACATCTCTGCATTTTCAGTCTGTAAATTCTAGAAGTCTCCAAAGATAATTAAACTACACCCTACAAAAGCAATTCAACATCATAACCACTTAGTCATAATAGAAACCTTAGGCATCAAGACTCGAGCTGGATCTTGAAAGTGATTTAGGGAATGTTTTGTGGGTGCCTAAGTAATTCATCTTATTGCTTAGTATTCATTAACTTTTTATCTGTACAGCTGTCAACACTAGCCTTTTTTTTATTAGGGATGTGATAATGATTTTCATATTTCTGCGGAGAAGCCTCCTGTTTAATTACAAGGTGATTAATGAAATGTAGTTGAATATGTGTGCACTGGAAGATTGCATCATGTAGATTTCACTTTGCTAACACAGGAAAAAGTAAATGCTAGGATAGGGAATCATTCCATGCAATGAAATAACCCAGCTCTAACATTAGTCAGCTCAATCCCACATAAAAACCCAAATTTTGTTTCCAATTTCAGTTTACGTGTAGGAAGATAATAAATAATGGGTTAGGACAAACAAAACTAAAAAATTCACCAAGAAGATGAGAAAAAGCAGGAAAGTAATAAAGATTACCGGAAATAGATGGCAAAGGTCAGCCCTTCAGCTCCAGAGCATCACTAGGGAGAGAGTTTCACTTTATAGTTCTTCGAATTGTTTCTAATCTCTAAATTCCAGCTTCTGAAGAGGGGAGGGAAATCATCCAGTCGTGCCACACAGCTCATGTTGGGGCTTGTTTCTTTTTGGATAGTAGATGTTTGTTTCAGGAACTCTTTTTACTTTTGGGTGGGAAATTTGGCAGCTTAGTTTCAGGATTTAGTAGAACTCAACTGGAGCATTTTGTTTGCTTCTCCGTTTTGTCATCAGAGTAATGAACAAAGGATTTGACGTGCATTTTGTCTTAAATAGATTCACTTTCCAATTCATCTCTGTTTCTCGATGTACGGTGGTTGCTTTTTGGTTTGACAGCCGCTCTAGTTAATTAAAGTTTGGTTAATGAAACCATACGAAGTTCTTTTTACTTCAAAAAAGGTTGTTACTTTAGTAATATTCCGAGTGAAATTGTTACAGGTCTTATGAGAGAATCAACCTTAAAAGTTAGCTTGAAGGGTGGGAAAACTTATAAGCCTATAAACTCTACATTAGTTCATTTTATTACCGATGTGGGACATTTTAAACCGTAACATTCGTCCCCTCGTAAGGACCAATGGTCTCATTAGTTACGGCCATATTGGTCACGGCCACGTTAGTCACGGCTGGCACTCCCAGGCCACCACTCCATGGGCCACCACTCTAAGGATTAATGGCTTTGATATCAATTGTTATAGGTCTTATAAGAGAACCAACCTCAAAAACTAGCTTAAAGGGTGGGAGAGCTCGTAAGCCTATAAACTCCACATTAGTTTCTTTTATTACCGATGTGAGACATTTTAAACCTTAACAGAAATCCATTCCAAAGTTCACAAATTGTTCATACTCTGATTCTTTCCACAGTTATGAAATATGTTCTTGCCGTCTAACCAAAATTTCTGCCGCATTGCAAATTTGTGTAGTGGTTTGTAGTTGCCTTAACTTAATCTGCGATTAATGTCTCAACACAATGCATTATTTTTCGTTCAAAGATGGATTTGAATTTTGAGATTTTGCTCTTGACCATATCTCACATTTATAGAAACATAGTAACTAAGGCCTAGTGAACTTTGAGGGAAAGGTCAAGCTATGTGCTGCAACATTAACATCATGGCAGCCATGTGTCACGACCTTGAATATTTCCCGCCCTTTGAGAAGCTGACATGGCGTGCTTGCCTTACCATTCTCTACAGCTTCCACACCTGCACTCTCTGTAAAGGTTAGCACTACATGACACAAAACTGAAACGGATGCATGTTTTAGTTTTACCCGGGCTCATTAAGACACTCTTTTCTCGAAACTTTTGTCTTTCTGTTTCGTAGAGACCAAGTAGTTTCCTTGGGAAGTCCCTTTTTTGGTCTAAGGATATATAGTTCTCTGTTCTTTTGGGGTCCTCTCTCTGCGAGAATCTCTTTTGGGTTTTGGGTCCTTCAGTCTCTGGTTTCTTGCAAAAACTGGAGGACTTTCAGTGTCTGTATTTCAGGTTTGCTTGGTCAGCCCTACTCTATTTCCAATTTTCTCTTCTTTGCTTGAGTATTCATCTATGTGGGCTGTTCAATTTTGAACTGTTTGTTGATTGTACATTATCAAGAGTGGTCCTTTTTCTTGTTTCTTTCTAGGTTCTGTTATTATCTTGTTCTTATTTGTTTTTCCCTGTTGATTAGTCGGATATTTTTGTGAATTTCAAACTTGTGAAGTAAAGAAATGGCTGGTTCGTTGACATTACTATTTCAGGAGGTTCCTTTTGTTCAATTGTGAAAGTTTCTACTTTTCATATTTTGTTGTGTTAACTTTGTATGCATGCTTTAAACCCCAATTTGGGATTTTGTTCTTTTTGCTTCCCTACTAATTCCTCTTTGTTCCTTGTCAAGTATAGCCACTGTAGATTTGTACAATTCCAATTTACTAACAAATTGAATTCTTTTGAAACCTGAATTTTGCTGTTTTTTCGTCTTTCAAGTAACTTCATCTTTCAAGGGCGTTTGTTTACGGGTTTAAAAACTCAAATTTGCGATGGGGAAGCCTCCCAATTCTGGAAGACTTGAAATTCTTCATGCCACAATTTGTTGAAGCACTAGTCAAAGAAAAATCTCTTATAGCAAGTTTTTGCAAAAGTATACTCCGTGCACTGTTTCATAAAAATGTCAAATTTAAGGGTTTCCTGTGCTTTGTGTGGCATGAACTTTCCCCTTTCTTAGGTTTCAATGTCAAAATATGCTCCAATGGTCTAGACTTCGTTTATTGTTCTTCCTTGGTTCTTCTCTTGGAAACTTCAAATCTTTTGATCATATTTTCAACAGAATGTGATGGTATCCAGGCTGGAAAACTCAACTTTATGAAAAAAAAAAAATTTGGGTACCAGTTCTAAATTCCGGCTCCTTAACGTTTATGAGCTCTATTATTGCTGAGAGTTTATTCATTCATGTCTATAGAATTTCGTGGTTATTAAATTCTAGTTCTTAGTTTGGCTGTAATGGTATCTAGCTTTCCCCTTAGTCTGCATTTCAGCCTCTCTAGGACACTCTAAACTGGGGACTATGTCTCTCTCTGAAGTTATAGAGGTTTTGGGCCTACATTAAGTTGAAAGTTCCCAATCCCTTTTTCTTAATGGATATAGGTGGGTTCTAGTTGTTTTGGTGAGTGAGTGGGTTTGGCTTCAGTTAGGAAGTTTACAACTTCTTTCGGTCGACTATTTTCTAGGTCTATCATTCAACATCTTCCAGCACATCGGCTGAGATTGGAAAGAGAATTTTGTGACTGGGATTGTGCTGCCTACTGTGAAGGTTGTGTTAGTGTGACACATTGCACGGAAAGTTTTCATATCCTCAGATTCTTTCCTGTCTTGGCCAAGCGAAACTCTCTAATCTGCTTATTGAATGTAAACATGTCCAAGTACATGTCAAGTTAAATAAGAGCTTCTCCGCAGATAATGAAATCATTAGTTTGTTCATCAATATCACTAGTAAAGTTGGCAAGACTTGATAACTGTGCATATAAAGGAATAATAAACACTAAGCAACAAGCTGAAGGGCTTGAGCACCCACAAAACCTTCTCTAAATTGCTTCCATGCATTATTGGCTGTGGTTGTGATGTTGAATTGCTAATGTGACAGGATGCAGTTTAATTATGTCTTTTAGGAGAATTTACAAACTGAAAATAAAAAGGTATGGAGTTGGGAGTCTTAACATATATTTAATGTTTGATTTGGTTTCTGTATTATGCATGGGGGTAACAGTTTCAACTCTCTTCTGAATTTGATTTTAATAATCAAATAGGGAAACATGTGCGGCATGTTCTAGTTTGTAGTTTAGAAGTTCCATGCATTTTGAATTTGGGCAACCACCTCTTAACTTATGTCATGGTTGTGGATTCAAATTTTTTCTTGTATGATTTATTGAAAGCATCTTGGCAACTAATGTAGATTTTCAGTTCAAGAACTAATAGCCTTGTGATGAAGAATAAGAT
This sequence comes from Erythroxylum fimbriatum, assembly GCA_026770325.2. Lineage (NCBI taxonomy): Eukaryota > Viridiplantae > Streptophyta > Magnoliopsida > Malpighiales > Erythroxylaceae > Erythroxylum > Erythroxylum fimbriatum. Next base: position 925,059 of record JANZLH020000143.1, read on the forward strand.
CTTGGAAAAGTTAGAAAGCAAGAAGAGGTTAGTTTCTGCAACCAAAAAGGGGAAAGATGATGTATGCCAACTGCAAGACATTGAGACGAATGATGAAATAAAACTAGCAGCTTTAAAGGATCAAGTGATACGAAAGGTTGCTACTAGCAAGTCTAAGAGAGATAAGTTCACTACAAAGATCAATCAGCCAGGAAGCACAGCTACTAACGTGAAAGGTCAAGAGAATTTGGAACTGAGATCTGAAAAGGCAAAGATCAAAGGAAAAAACTCCTTAGAAAAGAAAACTAGGCCTAGCAGTGAAATTGAGATAAGTGGGGTAGGCAGTCCATTGGAGGCAAAAGATGCAAAAGAAAACAAGGACAGCATGGAAACTCCATGGAAGCGCAAAAGGGGTGCTGATGCTGAAATTATTCAAACATACTTGTCATCTGCAGATACAAACATGTCAAGGTGTCGTCCAAGAAAAGAGGCACCTGCTTTCCGATTTGTAAATTTGGGTGAGGAGGATTGGTTTAGAATTGTTGGCAAGAGAATAAAGGTCTATTGGCCAGAGTCCAAAAGATGGTTCATTGGAATAATTAAATCATTTGACAACAAGAAGAAGCACCATAGCATTCTGTACGAAGATGGCGACAAGGAAGAGTTAGAATTGAGTAAAGAGCGGTTTGAACTTGAGATTCTACCCTCTGAGGGCTTTAATTTGAGGATTGAATCAAAGTTTCAAAAGAGATATGCAGCTTCAGAAGATCATTTGGCCAGTAGAGAGTGTGTCCAAGAGGAATCAGCTTTCGGTCATGATGCAAAAATTGTCTCTGAGAGCTCGGAGATAATGATGAAAACAGCAGTCGATGAGGAGTTGTTATGTCATGAACTCCTTGATGCAAAAGAATCCACTCTTTTTGTTCCAAGAAATGGAGATGATGGTTCAGAATCCACTGAAGACATGTCAAAAGAAGTAACTGCAGTGAAAGAAGCACAAACTGGCGGACTAGAATTCCATTCTGAAGGCAAAACTGTTGGTTTTGATGACAGAATTAGTAAAAGTGTAGTGACTTTGACATATACCCGAAGAAGAAGTGCCAGTAAACCAGCTACGAAACCAGCAAATTTGAAGACGAAATCTGGTTCTGATGCTGAAATAAGCAGGGAGTTAAAGCTGCCGAACAGGGAAGAGAGCCAAAATGAGGAGCAAGTGCATACGAGAATAGATGAAGATAAGAAACACAGTGAAGTCAACGTGAAGTATGTGCACCATGACATCCACGTCAAAAAGGATGTGATATTTGATCTTGAAAAGGAAAATGACAAGGCTTTTTCGATTTTGATTGGCAAAAGTGAAGAAAATGATCCTGTGTCATGGACAGCTCAAGGTTCTCCCTTGTGTGTTAATGCTGAGAACATGCAGAAGAAGCCACTGGTTTCTGCTGGAAGCATCTCCAAAAGCAATGAACTTGCTGTACCTCCTGCAGCTGATGTCAAAGAGAAGGCGGTAAGTGAAGAAATTAATATTGAAGTGCCTGTGGATGCCATCTCCAGGAAAAAAAACAATTATGGTATTTGATTAGCATCAAATTAGAAATTGTTAGTGAAGAGTCTGACAAAGATCTACCTAATTTGCAGCGCAGAGAATACGCTAAGTTAGACGAAGGAAATTCTATAATCCAGCAGGAAAAAGCAAGTGTGGCGGAAGCTGAATATGAGAGTGGAAAGGAAATTACCCTTCATCGGCCAGAATAAAACGCAATTGAAAATGGAGCATTAGTTGCTTGAACTATGTAAGTGTATGCTTTCGTCTCTGAATCTGTCCTATAGTGGAACTCAAGTTTGTTAAGCAAATACCCTGGCTGTTCTGTGCTGAGTTCTTAACATTATCCCCTTTTTTGCTTAGTGTAGCATATATTTCATGTTTACCTAACGAGACGTTTGGTGTTGATGGATGTGATTGTCATATAAGTTTCGCAGTTTTGCAGTAACTAATAAATGGAGCACTGATATGTTAATCCAAGTCAACTGTAGATGGCATGGGAAAAAAAAAGTAAATGGTGAGTCATGGGGCAAGAGCAAGACAGCTGTGGCAGGTAGATTGTAGGAAATAGGAGATGCTGATTTCCATGTTTTCCCCTTTTCCTAAATCAGAGCAGGAACTCTACAAATTTCTTCATATTTGTTTTATATGTGAATCCAGACTCTCACTATGTGAGATTAATCAGTGAATGCATTCAACTCTATGACTATTTTACTCAATGGTCTCTTTCAAAAGATTGCAGTTTTTTGGTAATCAATCAGAAACTACCAAAGTTCTTGGTATCCTATTGTAAGATTTGTTGGTTTATTGAAAATGTCAACTTGCCGCCTGAGCCTAACTGCTGCTCGGTAATATGATGTTTCAGTTCTCCAGCCTACTATTGCTTCCCTGGGGAAGGACAAGATGACATGAGTCCAGTCCTGTCCTGTCTTGGCTTGTCTCGTCTTAAGGCAAAGCCTAGTTGAACTTAGTGGGCTCAGGAATAGGTCCAGTCCTTGTCACATCTCGTCACATCTCGTCTTAAGGCAAAGCCCAGTTGAACTTGGTAGGCTCAGGAACAGGAAATTGTGGACTGGGACACAAAACAAAACAAATGTTTGAATGTCATGCCTTACATAAGCTGAGTCTTCACTTTCTTATAATTTATATTACCCAACGACTGAAATGAATATGTAGCTCGAGTAAGATAATAATGAATTCTTACTTTAAATTCCACAAAATCATTTTTTTAATATTATCTCTCAGTTGATTCGATTTGATGACCTCTTTGCGTGAGTACGTCCAGATTCAATGTAACGAAACATGCATTTGACATGTCTGTTTGCTCACTCACTCCACGCATTTCATAAACCACTCGCGCATTCGCTGCTGCGGTTCACCACCGCCATGTCCCATATCAACAGGCATTTGAAACCCACCAATCGCGCATCATGCGTGGACAAAACGCAGATCAACAGCAGTCAAAAGATGATTCTCGTGTCCGGCACGTGACAACGCACATACATTTGTTTACTACGTATATATTTCTCTGATAAAGAGGAAAGGCGGCGTTCGCTTTCGTTGCTATCGTCTCTCACACTGCCACAATCACAAAGAACTCATCTTCTTCTGCTTTACTCTCTAAGCTTGACCTTAAAACCCTAGTTGCTCGTTTGCTTTTTGTTGGTTGAAGATGATGGCAAGGACGTCGTTTGGAGCGGGGTTCAATGAGCCCAAGATTCGGAGCTTTGATGGGTTGAGGCCTTCCAATTCCGATCCAAAGTTGCTGTCTTTGAGCAGGAATGTCAATGTTTTATTTGTGTCTACGTCCAGACAGTCTTTTGTTAGAGCTGTTGCAACGGTGGGTATCTCTATCTGTCTCTCTCCCTGTGCATGTGTTCGAAGAAGTTTTGATCTCTTGGACTATTTTCCAAATTTTTTCAAGTTTCAGTGTGACTATCGAGCTCTCTGTCTTTTCTTTCTGTATTTGGTGATCTGATGGCCTGTTTTTTTATTTAAGCAAAAGAAAAGGGAAAAGAGAAAAGCGAAATATGCCTTAAATCATGTCATTTTCGATTTTTTTCATGCATCAGTGATGGAGATTTAGGATAATAAAAGGCCATTTTGATTATTATTATTTTTAAAATCTACCTCCATGGGAAGGTAAGAGATGGTCCAAAAGGTAGTCTCTTCTTAAATGTGTGTTAAATGTTGTTACTTCTTGTCAAGATTTTCATTAGTTGCAGACTACTTTTATTGATTGGATTACATTTTGTTCTGTTGGCAGCCAGTGAAGCCGGGGACTGAGACTAAACGAAGTAAGGTTGAAATAATTAAAGAACAAAGCAATTACATCAGGTATCCTCTTAACGAGGAGCTACTGACAGATGCACCGAATATCAATGAGAATGCTACGCAATTAATCAAATTCCATGGGAGCTACCAGCAGTATAATAGAGACGAACGTGGTACGAGATCCTACTCGTTTATGCTTCGTACTAAGAACCCTTGTGGGAAAGTGCCAAACCAACTCTATTTGACAATGGATGATCTTGCTGATCAATTTGGCATCGGAACACTTCGTTTGACAACGAGACAAACTTTTCAACTCCATGGTGTTTTAAAACAGAACCTCAAGACTGTAATGAGCACTATCATTCAGAACATGGGTTCAACCCTTGGTGCATGCGGTGATCTCAACAGAAATGTTCTGGCCCCTGCTGCTCCCTTTGCAAGAAAAGATTACCAGTTTGCTCAAAAAACTGCGGAGAACATTGCTGCACTTCTAACTCCTCAGTCTGGTTTCTATTATGACATGTGGGTGGATGGCGAGAAGATAATGTCTGCAGAACCCCCAGAGGTAGTTAAGGCACGGAATGACAACACTTATGGTACAAATTTTCCCGATTCACCAGAGCCCATCTATGGAACTCAGTTCTTGCCAAGGAAGTTCAAGGTTGCTGTTACAGTCCCAACAGATAACTCTGTGGATCTTCTCACAAATGACATAGGTGTGGTCGTAGTTTCAGATGATGAGGGAGAACCCCAGGGATTCAATATATATGTAAGTATACTTTGTAACGGTTATGAGAGTTACCCAATTAATTTATATTGCTTTCTTACATTTTCACTTTCAGGTAGGTGGTGGTATGGGAAGAACACATCGGGTGGAGACAACTTTCCCGCGACTGGCTGAACCATTGGGGTACGTACCAAAACAGGACATCTTGTATGCTGTGAAAGCTATAGTTGTTACACAACGAGATAATGGGAGAAGAGATGATCGTAAATACAGTAGAATGAAGTATTTGATCAGCTCCTGGGGAATTGAGAAGTTTAGAAGTGTAGTTGAACAATATTATGGGAAGAAATTTGAACCGATCCGAGAGTTGCTTGAATGGGAATTTAAAAGTTACTTGGGGTGGCATGAGCAGGTTTGTCCTTGGGATTCTTGTCATTTATCCTTGCTCTTTTTGGTTTCGTCCACTGAAACCATTTTCACTGCTCTTACTTCTTGACCTTTTACATGCTATTCAGGGTGATGGAGGATTGTTTTGTGGGCTTCATGTAGACAATGGTCGTGTAGGTGGAAAAATGAAACAGGTATTGAGGGAGGTAATACAGAAGTACAACTTAGATGTACGCATTACACCAAACCAAAACATTATTTTGTGTGGCATTCGCAAAGCTTGGAAGCGGCCTATCACCACAGCTCTTGCACAGGGTGGCTTACTGGTGAGAATATCTGCAGTTTGAACTACTGATCATGTACTTGCCTGAAGAAATGGGTTGATATAAGGAATAAACATATTCCATTGATTTGTTCTGATCAAACTTTCCTTAGGACCTGCTGAAAGGAACCATGTTAATTCACATATCAACTTGAAATTGGTATATGTAACCTTTGATGTAACAAAAAATGATTGAAGAATTATGACAAGCGGTGATTTAGAACGACAGCTCTTGAGGGGAGTTATAATTTTATGTTATCATTCTAGGAGGGTTGTGTACCCTAGCCCTTTTCCGTGATATCTTCGGGAGTGACCTTTTGTTGTTTTATTATTTTTCACTTGATCACCGTACGATTCTTCACTTAAGCTTGCTAGTTGCATATTATGATAATATTTACCTGGCTAATTAGATTTTTATACTTGTGTTGTGTTGTTTGTTCTGCACCCTTAACTTTCTCTTTTTTAACTTCTTTCCTTTTGACTTGTGATGCTTGTGGCAGCTACCTAAGTATGTAGACCCCCTCAACTTGACAGCAATGGCATGTCCAGCTTTTCCCCTTTGCCCACTTGCAATAACTGAAGCTGAACGGGGAATTCCTAACATCCTCAAACGTGTTAGAACAATATTTGAAAAGGTACTTATTGTTTAAATAACTATATGAGAAGTCCACCAAACCTTTCATGCGTGATGCAGTGAACTGAATTTGTTTCCAAACAAGTATCAGTACTTATATTAACAGCACACCCTTTGAAATGTCAGGTTGGTCTGAAGTACAATGAATCTTTGGTAATAAGGGTAACTGGCTGTCCAAATGGATGTGCTAGACCATACATGGCTGAATTAGGATTTGTTGGTGATGGTCCCAATAGCTATCAGGTGCAGAAGAACTTAATTAGCAGTTTATTATTCACTTCTCCATTGAAAATATGCAAAACTTAATGAATGTATCGTGGTCTTTCTTAACAGATTTGGCTTGGGGGTACACCAAATCAGACTGCATTAGCTAAAAGCTTTATGAATAAGGTTAAGATTCAAGACCTGGAGAAGGTTTTGGAGCCTTTGTTCTTTTATTGGAAACAAAAAAGACAATCCAAAGAATCATTTGGCGATTTCACAACCCGTGTGGTGAGTATACTTGGATTTCAGGCCAAATAAGGAATTGTGAACTCATCTTTTTCTTGAATTTTATCAGCTATCTTGAAATTTATACCATGCTCGATTACTTTTATCAGGGATTTGAGAAACTTCAGGAATGGATTGACAAATGGGAAGGTATAGTGACTACACCAACTAAGTACAATCTTAGGCTCTTTTCTGACAAGGATACTTATGATAAAATGGATCAGCTTGCAAAGTTACAGGATAAGACTGCCCATCAATTGGCCATTGAAATCATCCGCAATTATGTGGCTTCTCATGAAAATGGGAAAGGAGAATGAGGGATTAGGCTGGTTAGCAAATCTGCATAGGTGACCGAGGAATGCCTCTCACGCTTTTTATTGCATGCTGTTACTGGTCGATAACAGCTTGTGCTTGAGAATGGGCATTCAGCAGCAGGTCTTCATGCATTTTCTGTCACAGTTTAGCTTGTTCAGCATTTCACCGAACCTGTACTTTTTTCTTTCTAACTTGTTCACAAGAATAAGTGATTTTTGTTTTAAAGAAGGTTCCTCTATTTTTCCTGCGATGAAATCACTGACTGGCTATGTCATCATTGATAAGCTACTCGAGGTATTCAAGACAATGGCAAATGAGATGAAATATTTCTGAACTGGATAGTGCTCGTTGTGGTAATTTGTCTCGCGTATTCATCTTGTGATGCTCAGATCAACAGACTTTCGAGTAGGCAATAGGATATATGAAACTTTCTAGCCAACCTTCATCTATGTAAAACTAGTCACCAAACATGTTGGAACTTCTGATCTTTATTTCGTTATTCCGAAACTTTGATATACAACACTAGTGCTATTTGACCTTCGTAAACACCAGATTTTAATGATTTGGTTCGTTCTCCGATTTTTGTAATTAATTACAAGAGGACGAGCCAAACTTGAGACGTGGAGAGTTGGGGCGAGACGAGTTAGATGCCAAATGGGTTGGAGCTTATTTGCTTTACTTTCTGCAGCTCGTTTTCCTAGCTCCGTCACACTAAAGACACTGCGGTTTCGTCAAACACTGAAACAGCAATCAGTAGAGGCAGATCCCATAAACAAAGGCGTTGTTTTTCCGCGAATATGTTCATAAGCAATTGAATAGCTGGAAAAGTGAGTGGCGATAGCTAGTTCTGTAAAAGCATTTCTCATGCTTCTAAACTCGTGCAGGACAAAGACGTGTTACATTGTGAGCAACCAATCCTAGCACATGCTGAGAGATGTGATGCTAGAAAGAAATCAAAATCGACCCTTTAAACGTAGAAGCGATTTTGCTGATCATCAGGTATCGAAGCAACGTCAAGCAACATCTACAACCAACCTAAGCCAAAAACAAAATCTACAAAGGAACTGAAGCTACGGGAAATTATCTAAAACAAATATACAACACTTTGAAATTAGGAAATAATGGACAGAGAGATGAAACAGGCAGTTTGTTGAATGGAAGAGCACAAGTGCATAAGAACTTTTACATTAATCTAAAAAGCCAACGAATTACAAGTCAAGATCCATATAAACTCTCACTTGCGGCATATACGAGCAGTAGGCATTGTGACACAGATAGGTGAGTACTTCTTCTTAGCTTCAGGTGTCCCAGGCCTAGGCTCTACATCAGCCATAGCAACTTTCGCAATGGAGTAAGCAGCAGCTGCTGCAGCTGCAAATACCAAATCCCTCCTTCCACTGCAGCTGCCTTCCCTTTTCTTCATCTCCAAATTGACCATCTCTTCATCAGTGGCCCTCGAGGCTTTTGCCACAGTCAATCCTCGACGAGGGGCTGTCAATGGCTGCTTGGTCAGGGCTGATCCTGCGAGGAAAGAAGCAGTCATGGTCATGGACGCCATCTCTGTGATTCTCTGCTTTATGTGAGCTTGCTTTCTGGAATTGTCACTCGGAAGATGAGACAGACGAAACTAATTACTAGTTGGAAGTGCTCTTGGCTCAAGGGCCTTACTCAAAGAGCCCATCATCCATTTCCTTATCCTTAGACATTATAGGACAAATGAACCAGTGACACGTGTAGCTCTATCTTGCCCTCAGCTCGTGGCAACGAATAAAGGAGTCGAAAGTGGAAATCGAAAATCCTATTCCAAAAGTCCATTGCTCCTGACCGTTTATCCTTTGCTTGAATGATGGCCACTTCTCTTTAGCCTACTTGAGCCTTGAGCTTCACCGAGTTTAACTTGAACCCATCAGTTCTTACGTACACGCCATGGCTTCGTGACCTCAAATTTAACTTACTGTTCAGTATATCACCGTCAGTACTAGGGCTTGAAAGTCAATTTCCGATTAAACTCTCGCTACATAATATTCTACACAAAGCCGCTAGTTCTACTTCCTGTGCATCAAGCAACTAACTACCAAGGAAAACCGCACATTAGGGAAGAGAGATCGTGCCTCTCCAATTCAGTTCCTCGTTTCCGACAGAACAATTGAAACTTGAGACTCAAATCATGAATAAAACCATTTCATCAACATCTGCAAAGAAAAGGAAGATGCTCTTGAGGCACAAAACCTTATGTTCTCATTTTATCATCTCAGATTAATTGCCACGCGCACAAATATTAAACAAGCAGCCACTTTTAAAGATAAAAATAAACACAGGTCCATGACACAAAAGAAATGAACAAAATGATCCACCACAACATGATTGCAAAATGCAAAAAAGTCATAAGCTAATAGTTGGAGCTCATCGAAATAAAAGAAAACATCCTGTAGTCTTATGAACCTATCAACCAACAGGTACTACCAACTCTTTTTCAAGACTCCTGTAAACCTCATCCCTCTCTTTCCAATTCTTCTAGAATGAGGGCCTTAGTTGGCTTTCCCAAGAGATCAGTGTACTCCTGGTAAGGAGACCTGGTGAAGCGTGTTTCCCTCCAGAAATCAGGCGTCAAGAAACCATAGGTTTTTAGGAGACACTCGAAAGTTGCCTACATCCACAAAATATAAAAATCCTTAAGTGCCATTGATAATCAAGTAGTAAAGAAGAGATTTATGCAACATAGCCCAACTCGAGAAATCACTTTTAACATTGCCAATAAATTCATGAAGAATCCACCAAATACGAGTCAACAGGCTTTCAAGAGCCCTGATAAAGTAATAAACAGATCAATAAATTCAAGACATCGCTTTCCACACTTTTCAATTAGAAGTTACTCCAAACTACATGAAGTACTCCTTGATCCCAAAAACTTCAACCCAAACTATCGTACTAGCTCAACAAGATCAATCTAACCTGCGATAGGACAAGAATAATTCATGCTCCATAGACACAAGAGCACCATTTCCAATTCAGAAACTTCAAAACACTTTACATTACCATCTATATCATAATCAAATTAACAATACTGAAATCAACTAAATTATATAAGAATTAAGACAAGATTGAACCTTGACGAAATTGCCGAGAGTCTTAGTAGATCCTCGAGAAGAGGTGAAAACATCCTCAATGCCAGCAAACTGCAGAACCTTCTTGGGGACGCGAGCAGCAACAATCCCGGCGCCACGTGGAGCCGGCACCATCCTGACGGTCACGGAGCCGCACTTCCCGGTGACCTTACATGGCACTGTATGAGGCTTCCCGATCTTATTCCCCCAGTACCCTCTCCTCACGGGAATCACCGATAGCTTCGCCAATATGATGGCGCCCCTTATCGCCGTCGCCACTTCCTTCGAGCATTTCACTCCCAATCCGACGTGCCCGTTACCGTCTCCGACGACAACAAACGCCTTGAAGCGCGTGCGCTGCCCGGCTCGCGTCTGCTTCTGGACCGGAGAGATCTTCATGACCTCGTCCTTGAGCGATGGGCCTACGAGCAAGTCGATAATTTGATATTCTTTGATGGGAAGTGAGTGCAAGTAAATCTGCTCTAAGCTTCTGATTTTTCCTTCTTTCACTAGGCGTCCTAGTTTGGTGACTGGAACCCATTGTTCTTCCTTCTTCTCGCCGCGAGCACGACGGCGGCCTCGCCCACCGCGGTCGCCGCCGAATCCGCGACGAAAGCCTCTCTCTCCGCCTCTCTCAGCCATAGTTATGTAGCTAGGGTTGGGGATTGAAGCGTAAGATAGATATGAAAAGAGCGCTACGGCTGGGGATTTTAGCGCTCAGCCTTTATGGAAGAAAATTGTGTTGTTAGGGTTTTCAATTCACAAGGCTATTATTAATACGAAATTAAATTTTCATCAATATATTCTCTTATTATATAATAATTAATTGTCTTTTACGTAATATAAAAATATATATAGACAGTCTAGAAACTGCATATAATTTTTCTTCGATAGTTTGTTTGTTCTTTTCTAACCGTTAAGCACTATGTTTTAACCAAGAAAATGAATACCGTACCGTACCGGTCGGTACCGTACCGGCCGGGAAACGGTACCGGTACGGTCTTCAAAATATCGGGTCTAAAATCCGGTCGATACCGGCCGATTTTGGTCGGTACCGGCCGGTACCAACATTTCCGGAATATTCCGGAACATTTCGTGAAAATTAAAAAATCCAGGGACCAAA
>JANZLH020000143.1:975647-989656 GCA_026770325.2 Erythroxylum fimbriatum
ACCTCTAGCTGAGGATTCTGCTCTTTGAATGTGGGCAGACATTTCTCCATAAAAACCCTGCCAATTTAAAGCATGCAGTAGTGAAGATACATGCCCAACTTAAACACCAATTTGTTACAACCCTTAGTAAAATCTCAAACTCAACATTTGAAAACCGTTCATCAACTATAATACACCATTTTGTTTGTGTTTGCCCACTTTTGTAAGCAAGATCATTACTTGGGATGCAATGGCAAACACAGTAATCCTAGTAAATTTGTTGCTTCTTTAAATCCCAATGAGTTGTGTACAACACGAACTAAGCCACAGGTGGAAGCATCATACGGCAATTCCTATCTTTTATGGGCATTCTTCCTCATCAGTAAATCATTAGAAATTTAGAACAAAAAAACGGCAACATCAAACAATTAGAACTCTATTAGAAGACTGCATGTCAAACAGAACAAGGATAAATTCAGTGAAAATTATCAGTACTTCATTATTGGGGTGCCGAGGGTGTTGACAAGACGCTGGAAGGTGGAAATGGCGGTGTTGATCTGGAAGATTCCAGAAGCCACAGCCATCGTGTTTATTGTTGATCCGTTAGAAAGTGCCTAACTCACCCCCAAAAGCTAGCTCAAGAGAGGGAGGTTTGGATACTATTATAAACTCTTGAATGCCCTCATAGCTGTCCAATGTGAGATTCTTGACACACCCCCCTCAGTCTAGAGTAAAACTGGACATCTGATGGACATATTGGGCAAAGGGACATAACCGGGCACCGCCCCAAACCATCGAGACAAACTGGCTTTGATACCATGTTAGAAAGTGCCTAACTCACCCCCAAAAGCTAGTTCAAGAGAGGGAGATTTGCACACTATTATAAACTCTTGAATACTCTCATATGATCCTCGATGCCCTCAACGGCTGGCCTGCCTTCGGATCTTGAAAGATTATTTTTCCTTTTAATTAAATTAAATTCAATTCAATTCCCCACCTTCGAGAGAAAAGGAAAAAAACTGAATCTACTTTTTTGAGAAAGAGAACCAGGAAGTGGGTGTGTGGGTGTCGGGGAAGGAACTGAAACAAGAACAGGGAAGGATACCTTTAACGCAGAGAAATGCTAAGAACACACAAGTTCTCAGAGAGAAAAAAAGATGAAAGAATTTAGAAAATGCTGTATGTTTTAAAATGTTGTTTTGTTATTGAAGGCTTCAGCGACTTTTTTTTAATAAAACATTGCGGTTTCTATTTTGTAACTTTTTATCAATAAAATGTCACAAAAAATGTTAAAAATCTGTGACGTTTTTATAAAACGTCGTGAAAAATTTGAACTTTTCGTAACGTTTTTTAAATATCACCAAAAGTCTTCACAGTTTGTGACGTTTTATTAATAAAACGTCGCAGATTGTGTGTTATTTTCTTGTAGTGATTTTTTGTCTCTTAAGATCCCTGTTCTTGTCGAACTTCCCAACATAGAATCTTTGGGAACCTTTCATTATTATAATTTTTGGCTTTTTACATAATTCTCATAGACTACATCAATTAATATAAATATTGGAAAGTTATCTCGATAGATTTTTGTTTATGATTATGGAACCTTTATGATAAAATGGTGACAGATGCAACTCTGAGATAAACAAGCCAATACCAAAGTCAGTTTCAGAATTTTAGAGAGAAAGATAGCATGAGTTCGTAAAAGAATCCCCCTTACTTACATATGGTGAGTAATGGAAACTAAATCTCATAGATGTCTAAGTCTCTTGGCCATGTTAATTCACAGGCATGAAAAGCATTATATGACAAGGATATGCTAAAGGGACGAAGCGAGTATCGGGAGACACTCATGACATATGTTATCTAACGATCTCCAACTGCTGGATCCACGTAGTCCATGCATATAATTTATAATAGACAAATCAGTATTTGCATTATGTGTTAAGTTCTTCCGAAAGAGGAAATTATCAAGAAATTTGATATATTGTGACTGTATACCAAGATATTTAGAAGGTTAAAGCTTAAAAATGAAAGTGTCTCCGCTAACTAAATTACTGCTGCCTTGATTTCTCAAAAAAAAAAAAATTACTGCTGCCTTGATTTTAGAGAATGGGCAGAAGTTAAAACATGGTTCTTTGCTTTTACATAATTAATAGGAAACGCTTTGACTTGAGTTGGTTTGGGAAATGCAAGCTCCTATGTACTGCAGGTTTGTTGTATTTAGTCCAAGTAAGTACAGACAAGTGCCTGTCTCAAATTTGGTGAAGACTCAATTAGCTAATTAATTAATTAATGCATTCAGTACTGTATTGGAACTTATTATTCAGCTAGTTTAACTACTCTCCTCAACTTTCGAGTTCAAAGTTAAACCAGCCCAGCTCAGCCCAGCCCCCTTAACGGTAAAGTTTGACGAAAATGTATTTGAATTCACTTCGATGTTTACATTTAATGGTGGTTTAATTCATATGGAGGCATTCTACTTGGCAACTTGATACTAATAAATAAATTGGTTTCAACTTCTTAATAAAGGAGAAAAGAAAAACATATGTGAAAGTGTTAACTTGAAGATATTCCAGACATGTTCTTAGGTATTAATTTTATACATCCCATTTGATCCTTAGGTTAGAATCACAGACTCATGTTAGAGATACGAACGAACCTATATGGATGGATTTATACTTGGTTTGAATGGTAGCTAGCACTCATCTTTCGGATCCTCTTTCATGGTTATTTATGATACCTGAAATTGAGTTGGCTATCTCAAGAAAGGTGTGACATGAGTCACTAACTCATTGGCTTCTTTCCCATACGAAAAAAGTCCTTACCTAAATGAGAATTGTGCATGAGTACATGCAATCTTCATGAAAGCCTTACAAGTTACAGCACAACCACTCTTGTAACCACCAAGTGTTTGATTATAGCCACAGTAAGTAAGAGGATTGGAAGCAGATGCATGGAGCGTACGTACGTGTTAATATCAGAAAATGAAATAAAGTGGTCCCTTAGATTTCATACATAGATTGTGGTTCAGCCGGATTCTGCAAGGCTGGAATATCGTTGTTCTGATCCGTGATTCTGATTGATTTCGGCTACGAGATACCTGCAAAATAAATAAGGCACGCCGGGGATTGGTTCCCAGAAGGCCCCTCCGACGCTCAAGTTAATGTTTTTGTGAGGGTTTTGATAATTGAGAATAGAGACAAGTAGGGTTTTCTGTCTCGTACCTACGTCGTGAGGAGATAATCAACTTATATAGTAAATACCTATTAGGTTTAGGTCATTGTATATGAGTGGGAGATTGCCACTCACAAAGGGGCCGTGGATACGTGGACCTGGGCTTGGGCCTAGAATAGCCGACCCAACCATAGTTTAACTCTAACTTCCCTTAATATAATTGAATCTAAGCTTTAATAAGTTGCTTAATTGGTGTTTGATCAGGACTCTAACTCTTAACATGGTCGAATCTCACTTTAATTAGACATATCTCTTTGGGTAATTAGACCTTTTAAGTGAACATGAAGCACGCATGCCTATAAAAGATTGATAGACATCAGAGTTAACTTAAGCTTATTTTGAACACTCAATATGGGTGTATTATTTTTTCTCAGTTTTCTATTGAAATTTAGGGTTCTTGAGAATGAAACTCTTAATGCTCAAGTTTGTAGAGATGATAACTTAATCAAATTATATTTTCAACTACTTTAAAATCACATGTTAATCAGTCAATAATGGACACAGCAAGTCTATAAAGAGTAGGTATAGCATAATCTAAGAACATTCCTCGAACACCAAAACAAAGTCACCTAAATACATACCCCTTTTGTCATATTGACAATCGTATTTGACGACTCCACCATAGCTTTTCATATATAGACAAGTCATTCTCAAATATGGATATTATTAATGTATCCAATGAGCCAGAACCCACTGAAATCGATAGCTTGATTAGTTATCTGACCTTGATAGGGAAATTAAGGTCACTAGCCTTATGGACAGAGGATCGCCCAAACCTAACAACGTCAGCCTACTTCCTCTAGTAGTGCATCTCTCTCTATATAGGTACTTGGGCATATTTAGGGTCAGAAATCTTACATCGGACAAGTATGAGAGCACTTAACAATTTATAATAGTGTGCAAACCTCCCCCTCTTGAGCTAGCTTTTGAGAGTGAGTTAGACTTTTCTAACATTTGGTCCTTTTTTAATTTATAAAATTTCACTTTTATCTATATTTTGCATGTCTACCTTTATGAATGAATAACTATCATTAGGTATATTTTGATTTCTTATTGTACATATGGAGTCTAGATATAATGCCTTGACAAAATTTTTGAATTTTGAACCTAATAATCATATAGATGGATACTTGACAACTAAAAGGATATGGATTTAACGACTGCAAGGATGTGAAATTTAGGTATTATTCATTAACAAAAATGTTACAATTTTGAGCATAACGACTATAGGGACATGGACCTAATGGCAACAAGGATATGGACTGATGATCAAAGGGATGAAAACTTGATGTTCGCAATAAATTTGGCTTTACAAATGTTGGACCCGGGCTTGCAACGGCCTAGTGCCGAGGGCCCCAGGATCACAACCGTTGGACTCGGGCTTGCAACGGCCTGGTGCCGAGGGCCCCGAGATGTAAGAGGCGAGCAAGTGGAAGCTATAAAATCTTGAGGTCATGGGTTCGAGTCGTGGCCTCACCCATGACCAAAGAGGACAGTACCTTTGACAGGTTGTGATCTCGGGGCCCTCGGCACCAGGCCGTTGCAAGCTCGAGTCCAACGGTTGTGATCTCGGGGCCCTCGACACCAGGCCGTTGCAAGCCCGGGTCCAACACAAACTCTGGTGGATTTGAATGCTGCTGGGAATATTAGCAATCTGAGTTCCTAAGAATTAAGGAATATTTTCAAAAAGGTTGTAAAGAATTCACATTGTAAGGTGACTAGGAGCAAAGCTGTTACTCTGAATGAAGTGGGGTCTGGATCGGACATGACCTACCAAGTTGTCAAGATCAACAAGAAATTAAATATGTTGATGAACGAAAACAAGTCTAGTAGGGATCCTTGCACTCTTTGTAGTAGCTTTGGGCATACATCAGTTGGTTGTATGAACATTGAGGCAAAAATGACAAAGGAAGAGGTGAACTATGTGAACAATGGTCGAGAAGGTCAGTGATTTGATTCTTTCTCGAACACTTACAATGAAGGTTGGAAGTTCCATCCGAACTTCTCATGGAAGAATCAAGGGGCTGCAAAATCAATAGGACCACCTGGGTTCCAAGCACCATCAAAACAACAGTACTCACCTCCTTCATCTTCTGCACCACAATAATTCCGTTCACCATGGGAGTAAAAGGTGGATCGGCTTGAAGATATGTTTTCTCAACTTATGAGCAAGATGGATCAAAGTGCTCAAGCCAAGAACAGGATGTAGCAGAACATTCAGTCCAACTAAGCTACCATCAGAATTTTAGAGGTGCAAATCAGTCAAGTGGCAGAAGAGGTAAATGAAAGAGGTAAGGGGAAGCTGCCTAGCAATACCCAAGTGAATCCGAAACAAGATTGTATGGCAATTATGTTAAGGAGTGGTAAGGTGGTGGAAGGTATGGTTCCTAAAGAAAAGGAAGCTAAGGATGCTGAAAAAGAGAATTTGGGTGAAAGCGAAGAGCCAAAAGAAACAACATCAAAGGAAGAGTCTTCACCAAGTTCAAAATTTTCCTTTGTACCACCCATACCATATCCTCAAAGGGTCAAGAAGAAGCATGATGATTCCAAATTTTAGAAATTCCTTAACCTCTTTAAGAAAATCAAAATCAACATTCCGTTTACCGAAGCTCCTACTGAGATGCCTGTTTACACCAAGTTCTTGAAGGAAATTATCTCCAACAAAAAGAAGCTCGACAATTTTGCTACAGTAGTCTTAACTGAGGAGTGTAGTTCTATTTTACAGAATAAACTACCCCCTAAGTTAAAGGATCCAGGGAGTTTCACTATTCCTTGTCACTTTGGTGAATATAATGTTTTTCAATGTTTATGTGACTTAGGGGCAAGCATTAATCTTATTCCTTTGTCTCATTATAATAGGCTGGGAGTTAGGGAACACTAAAATCTCATTGCAACTTACTGATCGATCAATTCGATACCCTATTGGTATAGTTGAGGACTTATTCGTAAAAGTTGGTAAGCTTATAATTCTAGCCAATTTTGTGGTAACCTTGAGAGTTGGCGATGAGGAAGAGGTGTTTAACATTTTTAAAGTTTTAAGGGGTTCCTCTTTCGATGAAGTCACCTAAAAGATAGATGTAATTGATTCTCTTACATTTGAATCTATTCCAGGATTAATGTGTGATGATGCCTTGGAAACATGCCTAACTTTAGGAAGAGATGAGAATGGATTGGATGATGAGCTAGTGGACTATGCATATAGATTGTAGGGTAATGGTTTTAGGTATAGACCCCAAATTGAAGACTTGAGCCCACCTAAACCTAAATTGTTACCTTCCATATTAAGCCCACCGAAACTTGAATTGAAACAACTCCCAATTCATTTGAGATATGCATTCTTGGGAAAATCAAGTACTTATCCAGTTATCATTTCTTCTTCTTTGGATTCCTCTTAAGAAGAGAAATTATTGAGGGTGTTACGTGAACATAAATTGGCTATTGCTTGGAATATTGCTGATATAAAGGGAATTAGCCCTTTTATTTGTGTTCACAGTATTTTAATGGAAGAAAATCACAAACCTAGTGTGGAAAATCAGAGGACACTCAATCCTAACGTAAAGGAAGTTGTGCGATCCGAGGTACTTAAATTACTAGGTATAGGAATTATTTATCCTATCAATTCTTGGATAAGTCCTGTGCAGGTGGTGTCAAAGAAAGGTGGCATGACTGTTGTTTCTAATGATAGTGATGAATTAATTTCCACTAGGATTGTGATAGGGTAGAGGGTCTGTATAGATTACAGAAAGTTGAATGCAACAACTAGGAAAGATCACTTCCCTCTCCCATTTATTGATCAAATGTTGGAAAGATTAACGTGGCATGATTATTATTGCTTTTTAGATGGTTATTCAGGCTATAACCAAATTCTGATAGCCCCGGAGGATCAAGAAAAAACCACCTTCACTTGTCCCTATGGTACATTTTTGTATCGTAAGATGCCTTACGGGTTGTGCAATGCTTTTGCCACTTTCCAACGCTGCATGATGCCCATATTCTCCAATATGGTGGAGAATATAATTGGGGTATTTATGGACAATTTTTCTGTCTTTGGTTCTTCTTTTGATACATGTCTGTTCAATCTAGAATAGGTTCTACAGAGGTGTGAAGAAACCAATCTAGTGCTAAATTGGGAAAAGTGTCACTTCATAGTACAAGAAGGAATCGTCCTAGACCACAAAATTACTAACAATTGAGGTCATCAACAAGTTGCCACCTCCCAATTCAGTTAGAGCGATAAGGAGTTTTCTTGGACATGTTGGGTTCTATTGTAAATTTATTAAGGATTTTTCCAAGATTTCTAATCCATTATATGCTTTACTACAAAACGAAGTTCCTTATGAATTTACTGATGAATGTCTTGATTCCTTCAACAAGTTGAAGAAGGAACTTACCTCAGCTCCTATAATGGCCGCAATGAATTGGAGTCTCCCTTTTGAGCTGATGTGTGATGCTAGTGATTATGCACTTGGGGCTGTCTTAGAGCAAAATAGGATAAGAAATTACATGTCATTTATTATGCTAGCAAAGTTCCTAATGATGCTTAAATTAATTATGCTACTACAGAAAAAGAATTTCTAGCAGTGGTTTTTGCATTCAATAAATTTAGATCTTATCTTGTTAGGTCCAAAGTCATTGTTTACACTGACCATTCTGCTTTGAAATGCCTTCTTATAAAGAAATATGCAAAACCAATATTGATCAGATGGATTTTACTTTTATAAGAATTTGATTTGGAAATTAGAGATAAGAAGGGATCCGAAAATTTGGTGGTTGACCATCTTTCGCGACTTGAGAAAGGAGACAATCTGGGAGCGGAACCGATTAATGATACCTTCCTTGATGAGAATTTATGGGTTGTTAAGGAAAATGTTCCTTGGTTGCTGATTATGTAAATTTCCTAGTGTCCAACATTATGCCGGGTGATTATTCATACCATAAGAAATGAAAGTTCTTGTCTGAAGTAAGGAATTACTTTTAGGAAGACCCATTGCTATTTAGAAGGTGTGCCAATGAGGTAGTCAGAATATGTATACCTGATGAAGAGATCTGATCCGTTTTGCATCATTGTCATGCTTCTCCTTATAGAGGACACCATGGGGCGAACAAAACTGCGGCAAAGTTGTTGCAATCTGGGTTTTATTGGCCTATGCTTTTTAAGGATGCTAGAACTTTTATCATGACTTATGATAAGTGTCAACGGATGGGGAACATTGGTAGAAAGCATATGATGCCTCAATCAGGAATTCTAGAAGTGGAACTCTTTGATGTATGGGGTCTGGACTTCATGGGACCGTTTCCAGTATCCTTCGGCAATGAATACATCCTTGTGGTAGTTGATTATGTATCCAAGTGGGTGGAAGCCACAGCTTTATCAAACAACACTAGAGCTAGTCTTGTCAAATTTGTCAAAAAGAACATATTCTCAAGGTTTGGTGTTCCAAGAGCTATAATCAGTGACAATGGGGTACATTTTCAAAACCATCAATTCAAATCTCTCTTGGAAAAATATGGGTGTCATTTTAAGTTTAGAATCACCTACCACCCTTAAACTAGTGGGCAAGTTGAGGTATCTAACAAGGAAATCAAGCAAATTTTAGAGCAAATTGTTAATACCTCAAGAAAGGATTGGGCATTGAAGCTTGATGACGCTCTTTAGGCACACAGGACAACATGCAAGACTCCCTTGGGGATGTCTCCTTATAGATTAGTCTTTGGGAAATCTTGCCATCTTTCGGTTGAAATTGAGCACAAGGCGTTATAGGCAATCCGAAAGTTGAACTATGATCTTAAGGAAGCTGGACAAAGAAGACTATTAGAGATGAATGAGCTAGATGAATTTCACCTAGATGCTTTTGAGAATGCTCGAATATACAAAGAGAGAACTAAGGCCTTCCACGACAAGCATATCCTTTGGCGAGAATTTAAGCCTGGTTAAAAGGTTTTGTTATTTAACTCTCGTTTGAAATTGTTTCCAGGAAATTACGATCAAGATGGTTGGGACCTTTCGAGGTGACAAAGGTATATCCACATGGGGCTGTGGAGATTAGGAGGGATGATTAAGAGCCCTTTTTGGTCAATGGGTAACGACTTAAGCATTATTTGGAGGGAGAAATGATTAGATGTATTTCCACCACTGTATTCCAAAACTGATGTCAAGATGGCCAAATCCAGCTGAGGACATTAAATTTAGTGCTTGTTGGGAGGCAACCCAATATTTCTAACTCTTTTATTATTTTTAAAGTTTTCATTTTTGTCACATCTTCTTATTCTAGTTGTTATGTGTGCATAGGGATAGTGTTTGCAAGACATCCCAATGACATCTTTTAATAACATGAGGAATAGTGTGACCACGACTCTTCAAACCTAGAGGTGAGACTCATGTTAAGTGTGGAGGAGGTAAGTGGCAATGTCTCTTTGTCTTATTTTAACGTTCTTTCATTTTTAGCGTTCATACATCATGCATGTAGTCCTATGATATCATTGAATGGTTACAAAGGGCAAAAGAAGAGTTAACAAAGTGAAAAGAGCTTGAAAAGGCTGAGAAAGTCCGTTTAACATACATGAAGTCTGTTTAACAGACTACAGACTCAACATTGCCCAGAGAAACCCGTAAATGTCTGTTAAACGAACAAGATATCTGCTTAATGGACATGCAATTTTAAAAAAGCCAGAGAAATTTGAAAAGGTCCGTTTAGCGGACAAGATGTCCACTTAACGGACCTACAGCTTCCAAATACCTGCACAGACCCGTAAAAGTCAGTTTAGCAGACATAATGTTCGCTAAACGGACATTGTCTACATTCAAACACTTAAACTCTTCCTTTCCTTTCTTTTCCCGCACTTCCTCTCTGCCTGTCATCGCCCCTTGCGCATTCTCTCTCTCCTTCATCCTTACCAGTCGCCCTCTAGCCAAATTTTTCCTACTTTTCATCACTCTCCTTCCTTTCTTTACCTTATAATCCAATAACCTCAACATCTAACCTTAGCTTCTCAAGCTGTCTCTCTCTCTCTCTTCTGCCATAGTTGGTTGGGGGCAAAATTTCTGAAATCTCTACTTCAGTGCGATTCTGGTAAGTATTCTGTACATTGTCATAGTGTGAGTTTGTGCTTAAATGTTATACTACAGTGGTTGTTATGAAGTTTGGGAGAGAGGGTGTTGAAATTTTTGGATAAGATTGAAGATTAACTTCAGATTTTGTTATTGATTTTGGGTTGATCTAGACTGAAGTGTGGATTGAGATTAGGATGTATGTTGGATTGTGTTCTTGCAATTGAAGGGGTTTGAGTTGAACTGAATTGTGGATTGAGATTGAATTGAAATTTTGATTGTGTTATTACATTTGAAAGAGGGTTAATTTGAATTGAAGTGTTGAGTTGATTGGGCTGAATTGTAGGTTGTGTTGTGAAGTTGAAGGGTTGGGTGTTTGAGATGTGCAATTGAGATTGAAAGGAAATTATTGCTTAACGGGTTGTGAGGCCATCACGTGATGTCACGGTTTAAGAAATCTATAAGGAAGAACACCGACCAATCCTTTTGGTCAGTTAGGGGGAAAAATCTAGTCGGAGAAGCAGAGGAACCTACTCCGGAGCAACCTAAGTTCATCAATGCACAATGCGAAGAGTGGTACAACAAGAAGAGAAACAACAAGTTTGTGATTAAATTCTCAGTGGTGGAGAACATTGATGAAGTAAGCCACGTGAGGGCCAATTTAGACAATTTTCATTGGGAAAAGTTGTTGACCATCAAGGGTACATATTACCCAGAGACAATCAAGCAATTCTATGTCAATCTCAGTACAGAAGCCGGAAAGCAACCACCCGTGCTTACCTTAAGAGTCAATGGGGAAGCAGTGGTTATAACAGAGGAGCTGATTTGTAGCCATTTAGTGCTGCCAATGGGAGGCAATATCCCATCATTTTTCACGCATGTCAAATGTACAAGTGATGATCAATGGGATAAGCACAATGCTATGGTTCGACTCGAGATGAGAGCCACTTTTCGATTTACAAATCAGTGGTTCTTTATGCACTACAAATACCTAGATATCGCCCCGAGATTGGTAGCTTTCTTGCTAGCGCACAATGTAATGCCTAAGGCCAGTGACTCTGGATACCTCCGAGATGAAGACTTGTACATCTTGGATAAAATGTTCTTTCATAACGACCAATCTCAAGGAATTGCTGCTGCCAAGATGATGATGACCTCCAAGTGGCAAGTGGTGCACCACAAAGTAGAGACAAAGTGATTTGTATTTTCAGTGTTATTAAGCCAGCTGTTTAGGCATCTTAAGGTGATCAAAAAAGATGAAATAGTGGCTTATACAGCTGAGGTGGATGTCATCAATGCTGACAAGATGAGAGAGTTTGAATACCGAGAAAATGGTCATAATTGGTGGATTAATCCACATCGAAAGTGGGGCAATCCAGAAGCCCATGCTACATAGCAAATAAGAGCCCATTCAACTTTAGGGGATACTCCGACTCTAGTTCAGATGCAGGTAGACATAATAGGTCTTCGAGCAGGAATGGATAATCTAGCGGCTACGCAAGCCATAATAGAAGTGATGTTGAGGGCTTTTATGGAGCAGCAACAACCTCCTCAAGAACCATGATATCATAGGGTTATAGGATTGCATTAAACATTCATACATGTAGTTAGGAAATTTACTTTTAGTCTCACCCTTGTTTTGATTTTATGCTGATAATTGTAAGACTAACTGTGGTACGAGTTTGCTATATCTCCATAATGTGTATATCCTGATGGGAGATATGAATACAGGGTACGGAATTGGTGCAACCGACTATTTCAAGGGGTTTCTCTACCCTTACTCCGCCTTCCGTTAATTGCATTGTTTTTTCTTTATCTTTCCTAACATTGAGGACAATGTAGATTTTAAGTATGGGGGAGGATAAATTGATGGTCATGCATACATTGTTTGTCATTAAATCATCTTACAATTTCCAAAAATGATTTTTTTTTTGCATTTTTGCATATTTATACATCTTTCATGATCTAATTGTAATTATAATCCAATTTAATGAGTTAATTGCATTATGGATAAGATTGATCTTAAATAGGATGCATAATATGATTAAATGGATCACATACCTTGCCACAATAGGATGATATAATGTTAAATTGATTGAATGAGCATGCTATTGGATGAGTAAACATCACCAAGTGAGCTATTTTAAGCATAAAGAATTGCACTTAATCCTACTTTTCTTATAAGCAATATAATTTTCTCTTCCATGCATGTTTACTTCTAGAACTTGCATTGCATCTCTTCGAGGTTACATAATCATATTATGGTATGTTCATGAAAGTGATAAAAGGCACTAGGATTGAGCTTGAGCCAAATAGCTAACCCTTTTTATACATCAATCACATAGTGAACCCTTTGTGCCTAGTGATTGTAATTAAGCCTTTTTCTTTGTAAACCTATTCCAAAGAACCTTGAACCAAGAAAAACAAATTTACCCTTGCTTAATGGTTTGTAGAACTATTAATGTTGTGCATTTAATATTTTTATTGATAGGTATACAAAGGAAGAAGTGTGGGGGTGTTTTCATGGTAATTGAAAAGCATGCTGTCAAAAACAAAACAAAACCAAAAAAGAAAAAGTGATATTAATAAATAAAGCGTGTTCACTTCAAATTTCAAGGTGAAAGAATGATGGAAATTATGACAATAGAGTTGGTGGAGTTTCATAACCAATATAATTGTTGGGCACTTTTTTAGAAGAGTTTGCCAAAAATGATTGTAAGATTTGTGATTTTGCTTTACTAATTGTTGAATATTTGAATTCTTATCCTTTCTTTCATAGCCTATTTTACCCCTTGGCCCCATTACAACCAAAGGAATAAAGACCTTTTTGATTCATGGATATGTCGTATATGGGAGTAATGAAGAAGTAGATAAAATTCAAGCTTATGGTAAGAGACATGCATGAGAAGATGATTGAGAGTTACCCTTAAACATTTATATGTGAATGTGAGTGCCTTATGAGAGATTTCATTCATGGCATGTGATTTTGATTAATAGAAGCGTTATGAGGTCTTATTGTTGCTTAGTAGTGATCTAATTTATGAAGTATTATGTAACCTTTCATCTATGTTTCTATTCTTACCTATAATGCTTTTGACTTATTGGATTGAGCTATGATGGTAATTAGGTGTCAAATGATGAAAGGAAAATGTTCGTGGGTACTATTCGTTTTAAGTAACCCTCAAGACATTGTAACTCTTTCATTATGGACACATAGTGGTTTAAAGGCTTGTGGCATATGCTAAATGCCACCGTACACCTGCAAAAGTGGAATCAATAACTTGATTAATGATTTAGTAGTTAGTTTTCTTTTTTTTTGCATGGGGACAAGCAATAGGTTAAGTGTGGGGGAATTTGATAAGTTAAATTATTCTTATATGATTTTGGGTTGAATTGGAATTAACTTGACTTATCACTATGTGAATTTGAAGCTCTATTTGGTTAGTTCTCACACATTTCAACTTTGTTGCTTGATAGGTACAAATAGATGGATTTCGGGGTGAAAGGCACAACTTTTACTGCGGATGTCGGATTAAGGTCATTCAAGGAGACTTTCAAAGAGGACTTCGAATTCTACAACTTCTATGAAGACTCCAAGTGTAAGTGTAAGTCGACTTGTTACATGTGTAAGTCGACTTGTTGCTTGCACGGTTCTGATAAGTCGCCTTGTCCACGAGTATAAGTCGACTTATATGTGTACAGAACGTTAAGATTGTTAGAGTAGTGCCCTAAAGGCAATCCCCTTTAGCGC
>JANZLH020000143.1:989756-1002783 GCA_026770325.2 Erythroxylum fimbriatum
TTCAACACCTTAATCAAAATTAAGTCCAAAATATATGCAATTAAATTGACTTAACATTAAGTAACTTAACTGGTATGTATGCAGGACAATAGAAACTATCAAAAGAACATATTCGGTTATTTAATGCAAATCCGGGTAATTTTATACTTCACAGTCAAAGACATGGACGGATCCACATTGGGGGTCAATTTTATATAAAAATTTATTATTTTAAGTTTTGTTCCTATAAAAAAATAAAATTTTTCCCCATTAAAAATAAAATTTTACCCCTATTAAAATTTTGCCCCCACTCAAAAAAAGTTCTGGATCCGTCCTTGGTCAAAGATATATAAGAAAACAAAAATTAGGAGTGCTTTAAACTTGGACTTGGAATAGTAATAATCCTTTAAATTAATTTAAAGATTCTTCCTTTTTCAATATAGTGAAGGTGATTTTCAGTGAAATACTAGAGAATAACGAATAAGAAAAAAAAAGACCAATCATGTATGTGGGAAGATGTTACTCAAAAGTTACGGACTTAAACAAGAATTATATTCATATCTAGCTAGACCAGGAGTAAAGAATAAGTATCATAATTATTGAGCTGAAAGAAGAGTAAAAGAATAAGTAGCATAGAACTGTAGACTAGATTAGGAGCAATAATGTAGGACGGCAAATAGGGAAGGTTTATATAGTATCTTCTATTACTTTTTTATATACCTAAAGGCTATGGGATGTGATCTTTTGTGCCAGCAACTCTGGCTCAACTCTATGCCACTCCATCCTAACCATCCATTTATGTACTAGCTGACACAGAGGATTTGAAGGAAAAGGCTACTTTATGTTTGTCTTATAATTCATCCCCACAGAACTGCGTTATGATCCAGGAAGACTAGAAGAAAGGGAGAGATATTGGATTTAATGGATGACAGTTTTCAATTAAAATTCATGTTTAAAATATAATATCAAGTTATAATTACACTAATGCAGGCTAATTCGTTGCCCTAATTTTGTGTCACATGGTTACTAAAAGAAGTTGACCTTTTTACAGACAAAAATGAAATTTGTAGCTTCGTCAAGAAACAAAACAAAGTAGACTTGCTTTGAATACAGTTTCTGAATGTTTTTCTAAGTTTGAGTTTTTTTTTCCCCTGAAGCATAAGTGAAATTGGGAGCTGATTTTACTTGACTAGAACACTTCTTGTCAAAAAAAAAAAAAATCAATTGTACAAAATGAATTCACCTCATCTAAAATTCCCAAATAACTTCCATAACTTTAGAGGAGTTACGGAAAAAGAATAAAGGGAGCCTAGGATTTGTCTCGATTAACTTGATACATACAATCCTAGTGGCAAAGGGAGTTATGGAAAAAGCAAGAAGGGAGCCTAGGGTTTGTCCCATTGAACTTGATATAAAGAATTTTTAATAACAAGGAAGCACTTTGGAACAAGTGGACTAATAAATTCTAGTTGAAAGAATCCAACTTTTGGCATTTAAAGGAAAAGAAGGAGCATTATCGGCCATTTATCCTTATGTAAAGGAAAAGAGAGAATATTTATTCTCTTTTCAAAATACATATTGGAAATGGAGAAGACATCTGATTTTAGCTTAATAATTAGTCCCCTCTTAGTCCTCTATCTACAAAAAGTAAAATCTCATCCCTTGTAGCCAAAATTCCAGCTTATGCTAAAGTCTCCAAAATTATTGATTAGTTTTCTTGGCTAGCCATTGAAAGAGGAATGGATAGATTGTTTTCTTATCTTTCAACATATTTGCCTAACCACCTTTTGAAGGATAAAGATGTCTGGAACTCCACTAGTAATGGGAAATTCTTCAATTTCTCATGTCTAGAAGCTATTAGACCTCACCTTCTTTATATTCCTTGGTTTAACATTGCTTAGAAAGGGTTATTGATGGCCAAAGCCTCCTTCACCACATGATTAGCTGCCAGAGGAAAATTGAAAACAAAAGATAGACTCAAGATTTCATTTGATCAAGTTTGTTGCCTTTGTAATTTGGTTCATGAGCCTAGCTATCATCTTTTCTTTCAATGTGGATACTCTTCCTCTATTTGGGCCAGAATATTTCATTACTTGAACTTGGATTGTCCCTACAATAAGTGGAATGAAACCCTAGTTTACGCTGATAATAAGTACAAAAGAATAAGGAAAGATCATATATGCTTAAGCCTTTGTCTTAATTGCAGTGTATATTCTATTTGGAAGAAAAGTAATTTAACGATTTTCAGGAATTCTACATTTGACAAATATGTTCTTGCTCATTGATTGAGTTGTTGGATCAGAGAAATTATACTGGCTCATAATCTCATATAAAAATTGGGTTCCTCTCTCATAAGAAGATGGAACTTAAAGTGAATAGTTGCTGTCTCTAGATAGTCTCATTACTTAACATGTAATGCTAATTTTGTTGTATCCTTTTAGTACCTTTTGTTTCTTTAAACGCTCTGTATTGTAATCAATTTCTAGGGCCCTTTAGAGCCTGTAAATGAAATTATTTCTTCTTTAAAAGAAAAAACTTTGAGGAGTTCTTGGTTGATTTAATCTAATGAAAAGGATACCAAAACCACCCTCCTTTACGAGGAAGTGCATCTCCTTTTAACGTAATTCATTTTTATTAGCACTTAAGTGCACCTCTTTTTAACTAAAATTTTAACTCGTTTACAAAAGTTTATGAATATGACCAATATACTTTTATTAGCATTATCACTGACCCCGATCAAAGGTAATTTTGCATAGTTTTCTTAACAATTTTAACCATTCTAGATGAGTGGACCAAATTATTGTAGTGTATTAGATTGAAATTAAAGATTTATTATTAAATGAATTTGATTTTGAATTTTTTGAATCCCTTAGCGTTGGAATATTGGATTTGGTTCCACTAAAAAAAAAACAACAACCCAACTTAACCACAATAAAGAAGATACCTCTGCAAGGAAACAAGTAAAAATCTTCTACAGTTTATTTCTCACAGGACAGACCACAGTCGATTCAAACTCCATTTAAACACTAAAAGCCCATACAGAACAATAATAAAGTAACAGAATAGTAGTGCATGCCATGACGATCCATGAAATGATCTACTTGATCATGTAACCACGTTTCAAAGCATATCTGACTACCAAGTCTAGTTCCTCCTTGTTTATATGCCCGTCCCCATCTGCATCGCCATGACGCAGAGCTCTACAGGCTCGCCAACTAGGGAGTCGTGAACCCAAGTTCTCGAACGCTTTTTTGAGCTCGTTCCTGTCAAGAAGACCATCTCCATTCAAGTCACAACGACAGAAAATATGGCCTACTTGAGCCTTATTATAAGGCACAATCCACAGTAGCAGTTACACGCAACATACAAAACAATCCACCCAAGATCCAATCCATAAAGATGAACATCAAGCTTAATCAACAACCCACAAAATCAATGCGAAGTCGTGGATCTCTTGGCCAGAAAACACACACACAATGCACTAAAATTACCCGACTGTGAGCAACTCCAGAAGCTAAATAAAAACACAGCAGAAGGATGGATTTTTCAATAGCATAAAATCATCACGTTAATCTTTTCCAATCAACAAAAACGTCACCCACATACCTTCAGCTGTTCACCAAATTCAATCAATGCATGGTCACACACAACCTTCAGCTATACCCCCAAGCTTTACACCCACGTGATGCATCATACACCCTCTTAAGATAGACTTCAATCTATGACGATATTCTTTAACAATTAGAAGATTATCTATATAGCTTTTAAATCCAAGTTAAATGAGGATTATTAATTAGCTGTGATTTTCTAATTTATAAAAATATCTTACAAGTTCAATTTATAAAATTGTCTCAAAAAACATAAGTAGATATATACACCATATATCTAACAGTTATTAATTAAGAATGAGGCACTTTAGCAACATTCCTTACATTGATTAAACTGCTAAAATTGAGGAAGTAATACTGGTTCAGCCGGATTCTACAAGATTGGAATATCGTTGTTCGGATCCATGATTCTGATTGATTTCGGCTACAGGATACCTGCAAAACAAATAAGGCACGCCGGGAGTTAGTTCCCGGAAGGCCCCTTCGACGCTCAAGTTAGTGTTTTTGTGAGGGTTTTGATAATTGAGAATAGAGACAAGTAGGGTTTTCTGTCTCGTACCTATGTCGTGAGGAGATAATCGACTTATATAGTAAATACCTATTAGGTTTAGGTCATTGTATATGAGTAGAAGATCGTCACTTACAAAGGGGCCGTGAATATGTGGACCTGAACTTGGACCTAGAATAACCAACCCAACTAGATTGAATTCAAACATGGGGCATGAGACAGTGGTCCTCGGGTTAAACACAAGCTTCTTTGGTTTCTTTGAAAATGATAAAAACGGTGAAGACAAACTTTACAGAGAGAAAAACGGACGACGTACGTGAAAATCAAGAGAATCACAGTTATCAGATACATAAATACAGCAACAGAAGGCTGAGGAATGAGGTAATGTCAGTCAGTCAGTCCGCAATTGTATTAATTACAAGTTGAGTCACTTGAAACACATGACCTGACCTTCAACGCCACGCAACGTTTGTTATTGATTAAATAGCCTCTAATGTACCTTCCAACGCACCCAATGACATACTTTTAAGTTTAAAGAAAAATAGAAATGAACACTTCCAATGTGAAGTTAAAAGACACGGTCTTGTTATCAGTACGATAACATTTGCAGGAATTAAAAAAAAGAACAGATAGAGAGAGAGAGAGAGTCGCAGCTTTCATTTGAAATCTCTGTTCCTTCCATATTACGAGGTTGCACGCCTGTCTTAATTACTTCTTCTGCCCTCTCTCTCTCTCTCTCTGTAACACTCACCATAGTCCCCCACGCACTAACCCATAAAGATTCTGCGGTATTGGCTCCTACCAGCGCCAAAAAGCATTCTTTTGCTTCTAACTCCGCAATTACCTGGTATTCATTCTAGACGCTCCTCTCCTCTGTATCTAACTATAGTGTTATATATATATATATATATAATTCAGATCTTTTGTTCAATATTACTCTGTCTTATTCTGTTTCATAAAATTTTATCATTTATTTTGCGAGACTTACATAGGACCTATATAAATAAATAACTGAAATTTATTGGATATAATAAAATACCATAATATTAAATAGAGTAACTGAATATATATAAGGCCACCCAAATTCAGTGATTTGATTATTATAATTGTCGTCTGTGAGTTTTCAAACTGAAGAGAAAGCTGCTTGTGGAACATTGGTATCTGTCGCAAAGGTCCAAACTTTCACTTCTCTCTATCGCCAAATCATAACTCTCCTTATAACTAAACAATCACATTTCCAGCTAGTCAGTGTCAAAGCTGTTATTTGAAACCAAAATCGGCCCTTGATGAATCTTTTTCCTTTCTGATATACAGACCTCTTTCTTGTCTCAGGCTACGACCCTGCGACCACCAACAAACAAGGAAACGTTGTTATGACCTTGTCCTGTTTCCGTCTGTTGTTCAAAACTTGAAAGTTATTGTACTCCTTGACTGTAACCAAAAGCCACTCACCAATACAAAGGCACTTTGAGAAGGTATCGACTTAGGAGGACTCCAAGCAAAACCAAGTTTATGTTGCATGGATAAAGTAGCTACGATAACGACATTGACAACCAGGAGACCAAGGTGGCAATACCCGCAAGCGCCTCCAACGCCAAGAATCCTCCATTTACCACGCAGGCCTCGGAAGAAGCCAAATGCAAAGGCCAATGCCAACAGGAACTGTTTACAAAGAGATAGGAAAGGGAGACTGGAGACTTTGTTTGATCAAGAAAGAGAATTTACAAGAGACGGTGCTCCAATAGTGGTGGTAAGTGGGTGCAGGGATGATCAGAGTCGGGAAGAGAGGAGACAGAGAGTGGAGGAGAGAAATACTGTGCTGGTGGAGGAAGAGAAGTGGAAGTTTCAAGCTGAAATGTTAAGGGCAGAGTGTAATTTGCTGAGGATGGAGAGAGAGATTGCAGTGAAGAAGATGGAGAGGAGAAGGGTCCAAATGGAGAGGACTTTAAGATCTGCTATCCAAACTCTAATATCTGTTAGTATTTTCTGATACCTGTTTGTCCTTTAGTTTGATCACTTTGAATATCTTAACTTGCTTGGGTTTCGAGTGGCGTCTTCTTACGGACTGAATAACAATGACATAGTGAAGAGTTTGCTTTAGGAAACACTGTTCTGCTTACACACAAGGCTTGACGTAGTTGTGAGGCCACAGTTTAAAACTTTTCTCTATTCGTTTTCACATTTCTTAATTAATATCATCCATGTTTGATTGCTGAGGCAAGATGGAAAAACATGGAAGTGGAGATTTAAAAGCTTGTGCTTGGATCCATGTGACGCTTTGTAATTCAGATTCAGATGTTATCCATCTTTCCTAACAGACTGCTCTGTATGGAAGCTGAGAGTTTATGGGCAAAGAGAACATTCCATCGCTTTCAAGCTTAGAAGTCCTTGGATTGAAATCTTTTGTCGGGTTGTCAGGAAGCAGGAAGTGAATGATAAAAGATTACCAAAATTGAATTTTGATAGTAGATTTGAAAAGACGGGTACTATATGAAGATTAGGCGGCGTAAGCTTTTCATTGCTATAAACAAACAACAAAGTTAGTTGCAAACTCCATCTTGATTGTTTTTCATCTTTTGGTACCAAAACATTCGAACTTGCTTCACAAGTTTCTGTTTAAATGTTTAAACTCTATGAAGTAGCCTGTAGTTAATCCAAGTATATTCTTTTCATTCAAACGCCTGGTAATGAGTTCTTTGGATCGATAACAAACGTGGAAATATCAATAAGACTATTTATCTTCATTCATTAGTCTGTTGAAGCAGAGTTCTATTCATAAACAGCATTTAGTTTTCCAAGAATGGCCTGAGTTTTATCCTTTTTTTTTCGCACAGTAGTTCTATTAAATTTTAGTGACTTTGGCGTGGTTAATGACTTGTAGGGGAAAGAAAGGATTTCAGAAGGGAAGAATGCGAGAACTGTATTGGAGGAAGAGATTCAGGAATTAGCTGAGAAACTGGAGAAGTTGCAGAGAAGATCACTAATGAAAGATTTACGATTTCAGAAGTGTAATAATTTTGACAAACAAGCATCCCATCTTCGGAGACAGCTAGAGAAGTTTGCAGCAGAATCAGATGACATATGTGTAAAGGAGATTCAAGAGATAGCAGAAGCAAGCTTGCCCATCACAAATAGTTTCAGTTTCATTGAGAATTCTGCTTCCATGCACAGTTACAATGTATAATACAATTTCCTTTTCCTATTGCTTATATCTTCTGACGTCTATCTTAAATTCACATCAATCAGTTGGTTAACATACTATTTTCTAGTTCTAGAATAAAACAACTACTTGAGAATCGTTGAATCTTTTGATGCAATTCTATAGGTTACTATCATCTGGCTTTCTCTTATGTGAATATCTACTTTCTTTTTCTTGAAATTCATGTAAACCCAATCCACAAAACTCATTCCACTCAAGCAGTTGTTTTATAACTGATATCTCCTAATTTATTTCTGGATATTGGTTATGTAGATTCGGTGGATTTTGCCTTTTATATTGTTGTCTTATTTCAACTCATGTCTCTGTGTCTCTTAATTTCCACCTCAACGAATATGTAGATGGAGATTCTGAGAAGGAAAATGGAGGCATTAGCGAAGGGAACTATTTTAGAGAATATGGAAGATGAGTACCGGTCCATACTCTCTACAGCCAATAGTTCTGCTGCCAGTTCTGCCTCAACATCCAGGCGAATAGAATTGCCTGGAATGTCAACATCCTCAATAAGAAACCAAAGCAAGGTGAAGTATTTTATCTTTATAATAATAAGAAGAGATATTCTATAGGCAAAGGCAAAGGTTTTAGAAAGCTTCTCACTAGTGGTAGGTTTGTGGAATTTGTTGCTGTCCATGGTATTTGACTGGTAATTCTTTTCACAGGCTACAAGGCCTCTGGAGGAGAGAGCATGTTCAGGGTGTTGCAAAGCTATAGTGCGGAGAGTTATAGAGCAAGTGCGGGCAGAGACAGAGCAATGGTCACAAATGCAAGATATGTTGGGACAAGTAAGGGATGAAATGGAAGAACTGCAGGCTTCTAGAGACTTTTGGGAAGATCGAGCAATTGATTCTGATCATCAGATTCAATCGCTGCAATCAGATGTAAGTAGACCAACAGTTTGTCCTTCATTTTGTGCGGTTTGGAGAGGGACAGAAATGTTTAGCAGC
This sequence comes from Erythroxylum fimbriatum, assembly GCA_026770325.2. Classification (NCBI taxonomy): domain Eukaryota; kingdom Viridiplantae; phylum Streptophyta; class Magnoliopsida; order Malpighiales; family Erythroxylaceae; genus Erythroxylum; species Erythroxylum fimbriatum. The sequence goes on from JANZLH020000143.1 coordinate 998,013, forward strand.
AAGTAGTTACGAAAATGTGTTGATTCACCAATATTTGATCTCTATGGTTTCTCTTTTGTGCATTTTTTTGGCGAAAGTCAAGTGCAATAGTTGAATTGTTAAAATTGATTTCTTTAGGTTCAAGCATGGAGTCAGAGAGCCCTCACTTCTGAAGCCAAGGCAAATGAGTTACAAGCGCAGGTGTGTGTGCTTCATACCGAGCTGGAAAGGTGGAGGAAAGAAAGAGTTGCAGAAACAGCCGCAAACAGAAGTTCACCAACACCACTTTCTCAAGATACAAGCATTGAAAAGGAGAAGCGAGTACTAGTTTGCCGCTTGAAAAAAAAGCATCCAACCGATGATGACGGCTACAGGCAAAAGAAGGCATTTAGTGATGGAAGAAGAAAGTCCAAAGTAAGCACCATTGAACCTAATGTCACCAAACGCTCGCCATTGAGAGATATTGGGAATTCATCACCATTGGCGGGGCAGAATAGTAGAGCAGTTTTTCCATTGCGTTAACCAAACCTTCAGCTATGGGAGGGCTTGGAAGTTTCTAAGGTAGAAGAACTAGTTCTACAAGATGATGGTATCTTACAATAGAATAACATGTAAGAGTGAGACTTAGGGAAGACAAGGACTGTGGATTTTAGCATTAGCATAACAAGTCCATGTAGAGTTCATCGAAAATTTTGAAGTTAAGAGTCCTAATTTGGTTCTTATTGCCTTACTCTGTCTAATTATGTCCAATTGAAAAAATGTTGTCATTTCTTCTTAAAGTTTACAAACTCTATTAATTTTCCAAAATTCGTGGCTTATGAGCCAAGTTGACCTCAGTCGTCGTCCTTCTCATCTTCATCTTCATTCTCACAAAACAAAAAATTTTCGAACATTCTCCTTTTCAACACTAAAGGCCCCAGATTCATTCACTTTCACTAATATTCAAATCCCTAGAAGACTATTGCCAATTGAAACCCCTCTTACTGTCTCGTCTCTTTTCGCCCCCTTCCTACACCTTGTAATACCTAGATTCTTGAATCTTAACCACATCAAAGTGTGCAACTTTTATGGATGAGTCCATTATTGAGCTAATTTCCTCACATACGAGTTCATTATTGAGTTAAACAACTTGAGTGATGAATACATTATATGATATTGCCTTTTGTCATTCTATCACAGAAGAAGGGATCAGAAAATGACAGAGAAAATGCAGGGGATGTCTGGGGACAAAGAATATTGATTTAAACTTTGAAATTCCTAAATTGGAGATATTGCAAGAAAAAGGACTACGAATGGAGAAAGAAGCATTGGCAGTGATTTCAAAAAGTTGCCTTGGATTGATGCAACGAGACCTGGAGGGTTGCCTAAATGTGACAAAAAAAGGGGTGACTCAGGTAGCGCAAAACTGTAAATTGTAGAAGATTAAGAGATATAAGTTGAAATGGTGTGATAATGTGAAAATTGATATTATAAATTTCTTGGTGTTATAAAGACCGTCACTGAGAAAAATAGTCCCTCCATTTTCTCCATATCATAACCAAGTAACATTTTCTTGTGATATGGATGTTTACACGACCAAGGGTAGCTTCTGAAGCTTCGGAGTGTATTTGGTTGAATTCTTTATGAAGTTTAATTGTAATATCTTGAATTGATAATATAGCGTAGCTTTTTCCTTTTCCTTTTCAATATCATTTGTTGTCTTCACAAAATCGCTTTGTATAAACATATATCAACTTTCATGAACAACTGTCATTCTTCCCAAGTTTGTTTGATTAATTCCATAGAATCTTTATGGTGTTCCCAAATACTGCCTTTCTATGCAGTCACCACTATTGATCCAAAACTAATACAAAATTACCATCTTGAAGCTTTTGAAAGGGATCTTATCGTGACTTAACTTGCATGAAGTCACGATTGTGACTTTACTTGCATGAGAGGGATCTTGTCATGACTTAACTTGCACAAAGTCACGGCCGTGACTTGCTTGCATGGCTGTGGATGCAAGGCCGTGTGATCAAGTTATTTCGATATGTGTAAGTTTTAATTAATTAACCTCAATAATTTGTAAGTGCACGATTCGTTCGCATAGTACCTAAGGTGTTAATCCCATGAGGAGGGATAATCTAATCCTAAAATCTAAAGCCAGAACAATTTGCAAAATTCAAAATATAACGGAACTAAAATAAGAATTCAATTCAATCAAGCAAATCAATTCAAGAATCAATCACGAAAATATTAACAATTTATCATTTGCAACACACACTCAAGAATCAACCCAAGGAATTACCAATTGAGAGAAAGAAAATTTTACCTATTTTTAACGCTAACCTAATCAATTATGAATTACTGGATTATTGGTTCTAGACAATCCTATGGTTGAATACTTTCTCTTGAGTTATATCCATTAACCTTAAATTATAAACTGTAAGCAGATTATGGAAGTTGCAAGTTCTCAGTTAACAGCCTATACAAAACCCTAATTAGATCTGAAGATGTCCAATAAACTATAGGAAACCTATGCAAGATCTCTCTTTGCACAATTTACCGATTTGATTTAATTCTTGTTCTATTAAATCACCTAACTCTCGTTAGCCCAATTTAATTATTTTTCATTCGATTCACCCTCTCAGTTTATTATCAAATTATGCACGTCCAGAATTAAATCACAATAAATCCAAATAACACATAAATAATCAGATTTTATTAAATTAAAGATAAAAACTCGAAGGTGAGTTTAGAATATCATCAACATCCAAAAATCCTATCATCAACTGTTATTCCAATTCTATACAATAATAAAACTAAAAATAACAGGAAATATGAAATTGAACGAACGACGGGAGGCAGCGACGTTGGGAAACTCCTGATCTGAGAAGTAGATCGAGTCGACTTCTTCTCCTGTTCTCTCTCCCTTCTTCTCTTTCTCTATCTCTCGATAATTCACTCTAGGGTTTCTCTCAAAAGTGGCTGATGCAAAAGCTCCTTCTGCCTCTTTATCTTATTCTTTAAATACCCTTCGTGTCATAGGGTTTTTTCTGGGTCCAAAAGATCCAAAAAATTCCTCAAAATTTGACATTTTTTGAGTGTCTATGCGTCTGTTGGACGCAAGCCACGACCATGGCCCTACAGGCCATGATCGTGGGCCACATTCGAGCCTTCTGTCACGATCGTGGGCCATGTTCTAGGCTTCTGTCACAATCGTGGGCTAACTCCAATGCTTCTATCACGATCATGGCCTGTTGTGCCACGACAGTAGGCCATTGTTTCGACCCGAATGCCTCCAAAACTTCTCTGTTCTTCGATGTTGACTCGGAAACACTAACAAACACATCAAGGTATCTCAAAAACATAATAATTAAGCTCAAAGACTTGTACTAGCCCATAAAAGACCTAAAATGTAAATAATTAATAAACTAACATAATTCTAACCTAAACATATACTAAATGATTAATTTAACAATTAAATGCATATCAAACAAAGCCCTAAAACACGACGCAATTCACACTTATCAACATCCCCACACTTAAACATTTGCTTGTTCTCAAGCAAACAAAACATCAAACACACAAAATTACACAACACACAATGCAGTAATGAGACAATGGCTTCAACTTTATGAAATAAATTTAATTTTAAACACAATCATTCAAGTTATATCAAATCATTAACATACAAAATCTAAGTCTTGGGGCTTTAAACTGAATATACATATTAATCCAAACCCAAGTGTTAAATTATTTACCTTGTTCAATTGCACACACACATTAATAATTATTTGTTCATTCAAACTCAGTAACTACTCCTAAGTATGTTTTCATGAAAAGTCAAGCTATTACAAGTTCGGTAGGTTTTTATTAGAAAATATACTTTTTTTAATTACTTTTTTGTGAACATGGACTTAGTCTTTTTACGTGGAGGCAAACATTGGTGATGAAAGTCAATCTGGTTACTCAACTAAGTCATGTTTTCTTATTAAGCTATTTGGTTGGAATGTCATTATAGACTTTTGACGCAAAGGCACATATTTTTGATGCGTGTCGATCCGGTTACTCAGCTATATCACGTTCTCAACTAACTACTAGCTCTATTCATAACTCGAAGGCCAGCGAAATAGTAATTTATTTAAAATTAACTAACACAAAATTTTTGTTTCATTGCTTACCATATTACTTTAGCTACTCGTTTCCATGAAAAAATACCAGCAAAGCTACTTAAGTTGAAATACCTCAAATCATAAATGAATATGACAATTTAAAGGGCGACAAATTAACACTAAATCCTAATTAATATGCATATTTAGCCAAAGAACCTAATTGACTAATTTTGTGAGCTAATGATTATTCACAACCTAATAGACTATGTTTAAAATTAAATCAATTTCAATCCATCTAAGTCATTGACACATTCACACAATTCACAAAATGCAACCTAACAAACTATCATATAATATGGAAAATTTACGTTCAAACCAAAACACATAACCCTCCCCACACTTGAACAACACATTGTCCTCAATATGAGAAGGGGATAAACAAACACACAAGGAAAGGAGAGAAATATAAATAAAAAATAAGCAAAAAGCAAAATAAAGACTAAATTCAAAAAGAAAAGGATTAGAACAAAGCCTCATGGTAATGGAGGCGGGGATGGTGTTGGGGGTGGCAATTGGACGCCCTGAGCCTCGAAATAATGATGGATACGTGATATGTGCTTAATGTAGGAAAATCCCGGGAGGTACATCACATGTACCAGGTGCGGAAAACAAAACTTTTTTGTTACCGGGACTTCCCG
>JANZLH020000143.1:1002883-1019561 GCA_026770325.2 Erythroxylum fimbriatum
TTAATAAAATTTACTTGCTTAGGGTTTAGGCCGAGATTGAACCGAAGAACCGGGTCCCTACCAAATTTCCCGTTTTTATTATTTTTGCATGTTTTCTTTAATTAGTTTTTATTAGTTAGTTTTATTTTATTTTATTTTTCTTATTTCTTCAAAAATCCAAAACCCCCCATTAGTGTAAACACCGATTATTTTCATTTCATAAACTTTTCACACACTCTCTGTGGGATCGACCTAGACTCGCCACTGCTACAGTAGTAGTCTAGTAATTTTAATTTTGATTAGTGTTACGACGCACAGTCAATATGACATATGTCCTGGCTTTCATGTCGTTGTGCTCGGGCCATCTCCTTCATTCTTCTGGAGTTCTTCACAAGTGTATCTGTAATTACCTTAGTGTTTGCGGAGATTGTATCAAGCACTTTATTCCAGCCTGGTTCTTTGTTTCTTCTTCCTTCTCAGACTCTTTAGTAGTCAAGTCCTCTTCTACCTGTTAAGGTGGCGTTGTACTCGAACTCTCCTGATTAGCCCTGATCTTCACATGTTTCTTTTGGCTGATATCCCGGCGTTCCATGTTTTGGGACTTAAGGATTTCAGCACACCATAGATGATGATGATTTAGAAATTTTGGGAGGTAGACAGTTAAACCACTACAGTCCACGCCATAATACTTAGCAATGGCAGAAACCAAGTACCCCATACCTAAATTGTTGCTCCTCTTACGTAGAGTTGTAACAATAACATTCAACACAAATGTGGATGTGCACATTGAGATGTTGTGATCCATGCACCACAGCAGGAAAAGTTCCTTTGTTGAGCAATTGTTGGTTTCTGATTTATCATAAACCAATTGACACAAGAATTTGTGCAATAACAAGTGCTCATGGGTTCTTATGATGTTGTTGTAGTCATTTTTAGCGTCGAATTGCTCTAATCTAGTAAGCTCATTCCAATAGCGAGAAGCACAAAAATCATTGTCTTGATTGACAATGGAAGACTTGGGGCCACAAATATCGCACATGTTTTCGATGTTCAACTCAGAGTTTCGTCCCCGTAACCAAAACCACATTTCTTTAGGGTTACTAGGTCGTAATATAGGGAAGTGAAGAATTCTAGAGTGAGCTCCTGGTAGACAAGATATTAGAAGTGTATGAACTTCGCCCACTGAATTCTTTCTGCTAAGTTCTTCTACCTTATCTCGCAGTTCTAGCCTATCAGGCATATCAAAATCAAAATATTTCGGGACTACAATTTGTTTAGCATTGAGGGATTAGAAATGAATACCTTCCTCCTCTATGTAAATCAGGAATGGTGCTTCGAAATTTGCTGCCTTATTCATTCTCCCTTGTCCCGAGACTTGGTTTTGCCCCTATGATTGATCGCGCTTTCTTGATTTCTTAATGACGACATACTGGCTTGCGAGTAGGTAGAAGTTGAAAGAGATTGGAAGTTAGGAATTTAGGTAGAGAGAAGTGAGAGTGTTTGGAGGTTCTAAACTTAGAGAGATAAAGTAAGAAATGAATATATAGGTGAATGGAGGATAAAATGGTAAACATTGAAATTGAAATTAGCATGTCCCTCTTTTACCCTGCCACAGGCCACGTTTTCCACCAATTTTTAATTTTTCTTCTTCTTTTGTTTTTCTCCACTTTTTTGAAATCACTTCTTAACTCTTTATGGCCCTTTCACCTCTCTTTTTCTTGCTTCCTCGATTATCTAATTCATGTTGAAGTCCTATGCCTTCCTAATTTTATTTGGAAACGAAATAATCTCATTACAAAATTCAACTATAAAAAAATCAAGGGAAATAACATCAAATTAATAGTCTATGGGTTGCCTCCTATGCAATGCTTCTTGTAATGCCAGTAGCTCGATGCTCTTCTTGTGCTCAAGGTGGTTCGAATGAATCCTGCAATGGTAGTGCAGTCATCAATCTTACAATTTACACATGAGCTACCATGCCCTGGATTCCACTCTCCCTCTGATTTTCCTTCCTTCACCTTCTTCTTCTTGATCATTTCTTTCTAAATGCATTCCCAAGATCCTCAATATCTTCCCATTGTCCTAGAGGTTCGTTTTCCTTGATATTAGTTGGAGGTAAAGGAGAACTATTGTCTTTCTTCGACATTATGAAGGTATTTAATGCTTACCGACTCTCAGAGTTAGTTCACCCCATCAACGTCAATTATGGAGCGGGCAGTAGCCAAGAATGGTCATCCAAGGACCATAAGGGTTTCCATATCTTCTCTAATATCCAATATATAGAAGTCAATGGGGAAGGTAAATTTATCAATTTGTACTTGCATATCCTTAATAATCCCCTTTGGTTAATGAACTATTATGTCTACCATCTTCACTAGCATCATTGTGAATTCTAACTTTCCTAATTCCAATTTTTGACTGAAGGTGTAGGGCATCATATTGATATTTGCTCCCAAATCTGCAAATGCCCTGTCTATTTTGACTCTATTGATACTGCAAGGAATGTAAAAATCCCCTAGGTCCTATTTCTTATGTGCTATGTTAGGGTTTTTTCCGTTATGCGCTCCTTAACCTTCTTCTTGTTTGATTCCTTTAGTGTGAGCTACGTTTGCAAATGTTTTGTTATGTCTTTAACCTTGTTTAAATCAACCTCCCTAGAATTCCTCGTCGCCCTACTTGCAATTGACTTCTGCTGAGCTAAAATAGGGTACGAAAATTTCGATCGAGGTTCCTCAATTACTAGCTCACTTAGAAGAAATTCCATAATTACTTGTCCTTATCCCTTAGCTCCGTCTTTCTTCGCACGTTCAAGTTTCTTCTCTTGGGTCTTAGTAATGGCCATGATCCGTTCCTTTGAGTTAGACTCCGTATTGTTCGGAAGGGTTCCTGCATTCCAAGTAGAAATTGCCTCCACTAGTTGACCTACTTGGACCTCCAGATTGTGTATTGAAGAGGCGTGGTTCTTAGTGACTTGCTCGAATTCGCTTTCAAGCCTCTTATGTGCATCCTCCATGCCTCCAATTTTATCTAAAATCTTATCCAACTTGGATTCCATTGAGCTTAGTTTGTCTTGTTGGAAGCTTGGTTGTCCTTAAGGTCTGAACTGTCCTCTAGCATTGTTCGTCTACGAGAAGTTAGGGTAATCCTTCCACCCGGGGTTGTATATGTTGAAGTAGGGATTGATTTCAAACGATGCTGCTTGTACGAGTGGCCTAGCTTTTCCTTGATTAGCCGCATTAAACCCTGGTCTCATGAAGTTCATAAGGGTCCGTTGTTGACGTCCTTAGTTCGCTTCGTGTTCCAAATCTTGTTGAAATTCCCCGGCCATTGTTGCTTTCGCAATTTCTTCTTCTTCTTCACACCGAGCTTTCCTAATGGATCGTTCTAGTCGAGTGATGTCTAAATCTAAGTTTTCAGCTGCACGTCTCAAACTTCTCGTGACTTTTGTGTTCATGCAAGAGCACGATTTTAGAAATAGAGAGAAACAAGGAAAACAAAAATTAAAAACTAACTAAATGCCTTAAATTATAAAATTACACTACTTTTTTTACACAAAATTTTGCTTACTTTATTGCTTTAGCTAATCATTTTCATGAAAATGTACTAGTAATCCCACTTATTTGATTGGCCCAAAATTATAAATGAGTATGGTAAATTCCTAAGGTGAATGGACTAACATTGTATCCTAATTAACCAGTATATTTAGCCTTAAGTAACTTAGGTTACTAATTTCACAAGATAATAAATCTTCGCAACCTAAAAGACTATGTTTAAGGCTAAATCTATCCTGTTAAGTCTAGCCATTGATGCATTCACCTAATTCACATCATGCAACCTAAACAAACTATCGTACAATATGCAAAATTCACACTCAAGATAAAAACACACAACCTCCCTACACTTGAACAACACATTGTCCACAATGTGAGAAGGGTACACAGACATACTATGTGGAACTAAAACACAATATACTAAAAAATAAGAAGAAAATACTAACAAAAATTAAAAGAAAAGGGTTAGAACATGAATCCGTTTATGGTGATGGAGGTGGTGATGGCGATAGTGTTGAGACCAAATCAACTTGACATCGAGAGTGTTTCCCTATCTTATAAGTGATTCAAGAGAGTAAAAGAATTAGCAATCTAAACCATTTAAACCTTATCTAGAATTTAAAACAAACCTAACTATGCAATAATTTAAATTTAGCTACTAAACGTGCTAATTTAGGGTCCTTAACTTGACCTAACATCCTTAGAAGCTCAGCCCGGATCAATTATGAGTGGCTTATTTCCACCTTTCTTGTTCAACATCAATTTTTTAGCCTATGAGTAAGCTATAAATTATAAAATGATCAGGAGGACAATATTGATAAAATTATGAAAACCAATTAAGCTTAGTAATGTCCTTTTTTTCGAGTGAACTATCAAGTTGTTCTCTTCTTAGTTCTTCTTCATTCGTCCTCATCTTCTCTTCTTATTTAGCTTCTTGAGCAGAGACTTCCATAGCTTCTTTAAACTTGATGTTCATTGTCAATTGTTCTTTGTCCTCTCGTTCCTTCAAAGACTCAATCACATCAATTATCTTGAATGAGCTACTATCCTTCAGATTCTTTAATACATCATTCATATTGAATGTCACTTGGTCATCATTAATCCGAAGGATAAGGTTCTTTTAATGGACATCTACCAAAGATTTTCGATGTTCACACATGGTATATCAAGAACTGGTGAATAGTAGAGGGGGTTGAAATTCTTTTCTTCATCCTCTTTCGTCTCTTGGTCTTCAATAAGGTAGGGTTCAGTTTGATTTTCCACTGATGCTTCTGGCTCTCCCCATTCTTAGGTGCGATAGCCTCATATTGCTCTCTTCGAAGTATTTCCATATTACTTAGAGAGTATTTGACACTTTTCTTACAAAATTCATAGGAAAGCTATCTCACTCGAATCCCTAGGTTGTTAATAGACGAGGCATTATTGTCCGTTACTTGCTCAATTTGCTCTTCTAGTCTCTTTTGGCCCTCTTCCATATCCGTGAGCTTATCCAGGATCTTTTCCAATTTAGAAGCCCATGAATTGGACTCATCTTGCTAAAATCCTAATAAGTATTGATGTCCTAAGTGAGTCTTTACATTGCTGGACCAACAGAAATTTGGGTGGTTCTGCCACCCCATAGTGTACATGTTCTAATAAGGATCATTACTTCCCCAACCATATTGTGCCTCATTGTAGTTCGCAAAAGTTCCTTGCTCCCTATAATATCTATCTTCCATCATTGTTCTTTCCATTTCTTCTTGGCATCTAGCTCTTCAGATGTCTCATTATCACTCTAATATATTTTGTTGTGTCTCTACTTTACGTCCCAAATTTTTTTACAAAATAAAAGATAGTGAAAAAGCCTTAGACTAAAGAACTAAACTAATTGCCTCCCTAATAACGATGCCAAAAACTTGATTGGGTTATTTTGATGTGTGTAAGTTTTAATTAATTAACCTCGATAATCCGCAAGCGTACAGGGCATTCATGTAGTACCTAAGTTGTCGACCCATGAGGAGGGATAATCTAATCCTAAAATCTAAGGCCAGAATAATCTGCAAAAATTCAAAATGTAACGAAACTAAATTAAGAATTCAATTTAATCAAATCAAATCAATTCAAGAATCAATCACGAAATTATTAATAATTTAGCAGCTACAACACACACTCAAAAATCAACCTAAAAGAACTAATTGAGAGAAAGGAAATTTTACCTATCTTTAATGCTAACCTATTCGATTATAAATTACTAGATTATTGGTTCTAGACGACCCTAGGGTTAATTACTCTCTCTCGAGTTATAACCGTTAACTCTAAATTATAAACCCTAATCAGATTGTAGAAGTTGCAATTTCTCAATTAAAAGCTATCCAAAACCCTAATTAGATATGAAGTTGTCCAATAAACTATCAGAAACCTATGCAAGATCTCTCTTCGCACAATTTACCAATTTAATTTAATTCTAGTTTTATTAAATCACCTAACTCTTGTTAGAACAATTAATTATTTTTCATTTAATTCACCCTCTTAGTTTATTATCGAATTATGCACTTTCAGAATTAAATCACAATAAATCTAAATATCACATAAAGAATCAGATTTCATTAAATCAAAGATAAAACCTCGAAGGTGAGTTTAGAACATCATCAACATCCAAAATCCTATTATCAACTGTTATTGCAATTCTATACAATAATAAAACTGAAAATAGCAGGAAATATGAATTGAATGGACAATAGGAGACAGCGACGTTAGGAAACTCCTGATCTAGGAAGTACGTTGAGTCAGCTTCTTCTCCGCTTCTCTCTTCCGTCTTCTCTTTCTCTATCTCTCGATAATTCTCTCTAGTGTTTCTCTAAAATTTGATCATGCAAAAGCTTCTTTCTTTCTATTCTTATTGATCTATTTATGTTCTTTTGTGTTTAGGGTTCAATTAGGATTTTTTCAGGGTCCCAAAGGTCCTAAAAATCCCTTGAAACTCGAGGTTTGGGAGTGGATGCACGTCTGCCTGACACAGGTCACAATCGTGACCTAAATCTAAGCCTTCTGTTATGATCGTGCACTATCAGGCCACGATCGTGGGTGATTGTTTAGGCCCGAATGTCTTTCGAAACTCCTCCGTTCTTCGATATTGACCCTGAAACACTAGCAAACATATCAAGGTATCTCAAAAATATAATATTTAAGCTCAAAAGCTTGTATTAACCCATAAAACACTTAAAACACAAATAATTAACAAACTAACACAATTCTAACCTAAACACATGCTAAATGATTGAATTAACGACTAAATACATGTTAAAATATGCCCTAAAACATAATGCAATTCACACTTATCACCATGACTTAACATCTTCTTAAACATTCCCCTATCTCCAAAGAAAAGTATTTTGAAATTAATATATTGGAGGAGAAGAACAAGATTGACGAGCATTGATGTATAGGCCCATGTAAAGTAAAATATGACAAATTGACAGGGTTAAAAGGGCAGATAAGGATTGTATCTTTTGGTTTTAGGTTATTCTTGATAATGATAATTTACTTTAGAGGTCTATGTATCTTTTATCTGGGCCTCTCCTTAATCTTCGAAAGATGGTGTGATACAATTTTTCCTTCATTTAATCACATGTGGTTGTAGCTTCAGAAATCTTGAAGGGCTAAATGTCTGGCCATATCTCTTTTGTAGGTTCACTATGATATCAATTGTAGTGGTTCCGTTTACCAAGAAAAATGAATGTTCAATCTTCTCATTTTTCCAAGCAAACAGAGGCATAGTTCTGCAATTTTCCTATGTAGAATTTGATATTTGCTTTAATGACTAATTTTTTTAATTACCTTAGAAAAGTTCTTTTCTCCGTATCCTAATTTTAGCAACCATCCAACCCTCCTTTTCTTGCGTTAAGAACACAATGTGTATCTTATAATGTTTGCGTCTTATGTACAAGCACCTAGTAATGCAAATAATTTTGCAATGTGTTTAGTGGATAGGGATGATTTTTGTTTGTTTGTATTTAGAATAGCTAAATAAGTTGGAAAGTAGAGTACCCTCTTTGTCTTCATTGTATCTTATACTCCCTCTTTGGGTATTTTAGCACTTCTTGTTATTATTGTCTAGTTCACTATAAGCTTGTCTTTCTCTTTTCCGTTGTTTTTTTCTTTTTCTTTTTTTCTTCTTGATAAAGTTTCCAATCTTTTCTTATGTTTCATCATTGTCAAAGATGCATGTAGGATCACAAAACTAGTCGCTCGACAAGATATGGCTTTGTTTCTTTCCACAATCAATAGGTTGCTACACTTCACAAGGTTGATAGGAGAGGTTTTGGTTACGAATCATATTTTTCTCTCGCCATGATGGACTGACATGAACATAGTGGCATGTCACTCGAAGAAGCTATTGATTTGGTTGACAAGTGTATAATGGAGATTCGATCCAGATTGGTCGTTACACCTTCAATCTTTGTGATCAAGATAGTTGATAAAGATGGAGCAAAGGAATATGTATGGCGTGAATCTATCAAGGAGGTTGCTTCTGCCTGAGGATTGTTTTGTTATACGTCCTTTTTCCTTTTTGGATGTTTAATTTACAAAAGGCTTATGAGTGCAATACTAATTTACCAATTGGATAATGATTGGATTTGTTATGTAGAAAAAAACTATCATTTAGCCTATTAATGTTATTATAACCATCTGAAGCAATTCACTAACCTATATTTTTCCTCTTATACCAATACAAAACTTGTCACCAAGGCATGGAAGAGAACGACCACACTTTTCATTGCAAATACCAACTCTCAAATTGTCAAAATAAAACGACTGTTGTGCCTATCAATCAAAAACGCATTTTTAATTAATTTATACAATTATTAATATAATGTAACATTAACATCAAATGCAATAATTGAAATTAAGAAATAAACGAAAAAAGAGTACCATAATTAAATCAGTGGGATATTAGAAATAAAAATTTGTTTATTAATTTCTATATGAACGAATTAAAATGAAAATTCAAATCATTATTGTATTACTAGCAAATTACAAAAATATAATATTCCAAATACTATATGAGAATATAGACATTATAAATACTACAAGAGTACCATAATGATGATGAGCATAAACGATAATTGTGTTATTCATAGAAACGCCAAATGGTTACTGTGTGTCATTGCCAAAGCAATCTCATAAAAAGTTTCCTACCCATCAACTTGTGTCTGCTCTTCTTTATTATTAGATTTTCATATCATTCAAAGCTTTTTTTCCTCTTCTCACAAAGCAAATTAACTTTGTTCTCACATTTGGCGGAGTAAAGAAGTAGATGATAAGTAACAAGACAATTTGAAATATTTCCAAAAACTAGGATTGTGGAAAATTTAGTGTCGCTCAAAGAAACATACCAATGACATGGGGAGAAAGATAAGATTTTGATGACTTTCAAGTCTTTTCTCATATAAGTTTTGTTTGTTTTTTCATCTCTGTTGATTTTCTTACTTGTTTTTATTATCATTCCCTCTCTCATTGTCTCCATCTCTAAATAACAAAATGACCCAAATGGCACTATTTTCTCAAGAATGATAATATCTCTAAATTATGATTCTTAAGGGAATGGCTCAGTAGGCCCAAAACCACCTTTTTGTGAATGCCCCTTTTAATGTTTGCCTCTTTTTAAGTCTCTATAATATGACTCTATTGTTGATCCATTTGTGTTTTGGAAGACATCATTTTGGTAATTTACTTTTATTATTAATCTTAATGTGGAAAGATATAAGCTATTTTAGTGCGTGACTCCTCTGGTGGTTCTTAAACTCAATATAGTCTTTATGTTTTCCTTAAAGGTAAGTTTTAAAGATATTCTGATTGTTTTGATGCATAGACATCATTCCTTTCTAACTTCTTTTGTTTCTGTTTATACATCTATGTGAGTGATAATTAACGTATATTGTAAAGGTTGATTTGCTTAACATTGTAGATTAGTTAATTTGAAATATAAACATTATCTTATGGTGAGACAAGTAGGTGGGAGAAACAATGTTGGCTTTATTCTAGAGGATTACAAGAATTATTTAAGATCCAAAAGAACAAGAGATATGAAAAAGGGAGATACAGGTGGCATGTTAGAATATTTGTATAAAATGCAATTTGAAGATCCTAATTTCTTTTGTGCCATTTAAGTAGATGAAGATGATTTGATAACTAATATATTTTGGTTAGACACAAAGATGAGGAATGATTACTTAGATTTTGGTGATGTTTGCTTCGATACTACTTACAAGAAAAATAGTGAGGGTCGTCCACTTGCTTTGTTTGTAAGTGTTAACCATCACAAGCAAACAACAACTTTTGGTGTTGCATTACTGTACGATGAGACTGCTCTTACATTTGAGTGGTTGTTCGACACATTTGCTAGAACCATATCTGAGAAAAAGCCTACAACTATTCTTACTAATCAGGATGTGGCGATGACAAAGGCATTAGCTTTAAGATGACCTTAAACTCATCATCGACTTTGTATTTAGCACATTTATCAAAACATCGCAATCCATTTGAGTGGTGTTTTCTCAATTTAAAGATTTTTCGCAAGATTTCAGCTTATGCATATATGACTTTAAAAAAGAAGAAGATTTTTTCAATGCATGGAATGAGATGGTGCAAAAATATGAATTTTAAGATAATGATTGGTTGAAGCGTATGTTTCATATAAAGGAAAATTGGGTTTTGGTTAATGATCGTTGATTTGATGAATTGAAAGTTAATTTTAGAACTAATGTAAGCACTCTAGCATTGTTAGCACCTATTCAAATTTTAAAGTATACAGCTAGTGTCTACAGACCAGAAGTGTTTAAATGTTTTCAAGATCAATGGAATCATTCTCATGATTATAATTTTCGTCTTTGTGGTGAAGATGGTACAATTACAAAATATGAGGTCACTCTTGTAGGGAAGAGTTACTCTAATATGGTCACTTATGATTCATCAAATGATGAAGTCCATTGTAGTTGTTGGAAGTTTGAGTTTGTTGGCATTTTATGTTCTTATGTTTTGAGGCTTTTTAACTTGAAAAATATTCTGAGAATATCGAGTTAGTATATTTTTAAAAGATGGACACAAAAAGCAAAAACATGGTACCTTGATAGTAAAAGCTCCACTATCAATGAAAGTGCATTGGATCTTAAGATGTTGTCAAGTATGAGGTGCAAAGAATTGTGTGCATTAAGCATGTGATTGGTTACAAGAGCAGCAAAGAGGAGAGATACTTGTAAAATTGTGAAAGATCGCCTTCTCAACATGTTAAAGATGGTTGATGAGATATTGAATGGTGAAGAATTAGTTGATGAAGAGAACCTAATATCACAAGATGAAGAGTTGACTTAATGGTCAAATCCTGAAATGAATATGTTCAATCAATGTGAGATTAATTTTGGTGAAAGGAATAGGATTAGAGGTGTCAAAATAAAGACAAATCCCACGTCAAGTAAGAGATTGAAGGGTGTCTTAGAGAAAAGTTCAAGGAAAAGAAAGTATGTTAAAAAATGTAAGACTTCAGCAAATATGGCAGTTTCGACACCCATACCCCTTTCCAATACTCAGGTTATATTTTTGTCGATTCTATGTTTTCAAACCTTTTAATGCATACAATTTATATTATGATAATTTCAAGTGTTTTTTAGTTTAAATACTCTATTCAGGATTTCGAAGAAAATTCCCAACATACCTATATTATGTCCACCATACAACATCCAACATTACATCAAGTTCAGGTTAGCTTTTAGTAGTTAAAAATGTTGCATGTGTTGTTTTACTTATTTTGAACAAAATTTCCTTTTTTTTGTTATGGCATATATCAAATATAGCAACTTTGGTGTTTCAATGAATTTTACAAGTATGGTTTGCACTCATAAGAGAATGACTAGAGGCTCTAGACCACATTCTCAAGTATTATTTGTAATATTGTCTTTTGGGTATATGTTACTAATCGTTTAATGATTTCAATTTTCTATTTCTGGACCACTTGGTTATGACATATACTAAATGCAGCCAATTGTGTTTTTGTGGATAACACAAGTATGGTTTACACTCACCATCATTCTGGAACAAATTCTCAGGTAGTATTTGTAATATTTTGTTTTTGTAATCTGTTATTAATCTTCTAATGATTTGTCATTTTAGGCCATTGATGTAGAAACAAGAAAAAAAATTTACTGCTATTATCCCACGTTCATTGCGCATGATTGATTTACTTATGATACTCTTTTTTACTTTTTTTCTTAATTTCAATTATTGCATTTCATGTTAATGTTACATTTTATTAATAATCGCATTTCATGTTAATGTTACATTTTATTAATAATTGTATTAATTAATTAAAATTCATTTTGATTGATAGTCACAACAAACATTTGGTTTTGATAATTTGGGAGTTGGAATCAAACCAAACAATTTGGGAGTTGGTATTTGCAATGAGAACTGTAGTTGTTCTATTCCATACCTTGGTGAAAAGTTTTGTATTTGTAAAAGAGGACTCAAATTCTGATGCAATGTTAGCTTAAACAGCAATCTTATTGTTCAGGACCGCAAGGAGAAGGTCATTTATTTAGTGCAAGGTCATTCATTTAGTGCAGATTGTTAAGAAACCAACAGGTTAAATGTTATTGTGTTTATTAGTATTCTGGAATTTTGAGGGTTAAACGAAAGAATTTATCATGCACCGTGACTTAACTTCCACTGCCGTGCATGCAAGTCACGGCCGTGCAGGTGACTAGTTTAAGTCACAAAACCGTGACATGGTCAAAATATGAACTATATAATGGCTATTTTCATACACAATTCTTCTTGTTTAATTTAACGCCACATTCACAAATTAATCCAATTAATATTCATGCAACATCCACGCCGATTTCACTCAATTCATATTTATTCGAATGGAAACCAATTTCAACATATGAAAACAAGTACAATCAAACTAAATTTAACACAACAATTCTCCCGCTTTTACTAAACCAAAATAAAGAATACTAGACTATAATGGAAACAACAATTTTCCCAAATAATAGTCAAAGATATCAATAATCATTTTAATAAACACAGCCCAAGATGTTGAAAGTCATAGAATTATATTAATAAGTTATTCTTCACATATTTGGCCAAAATCAACAAGCACTTCAATTCAAAGAACCATCAAACAAGTGTGATAAATACTCACTCCACTCTCCATCCTCTCAACCATTCAAATATGGGATACGCATTCACTCATCGTTCATTCATATAAGGCATCTACCATAAGCTTGCTTACCAGTCCAATCTCTACCACTCATATCAAACACAAGTATCAATCCGAAGGTCTTTATTTAGGTTGTAATGGGGTCGAGCTAAGGGTAGGAAAAAGAAGAATTGTAGTTTAAAACCACAACACAAATTAAGCATTTTAAATAATACAAAATAATGACCATAAAACACTCAATTCTTTCCTCTCACTTAACAATATTAACACTTTCCATTTTTACTTTTCTCTTCTCTTCTTTTCATTTTCTGGTTATTTTGTCTTCCTCCATTTTCTTTTCTATTTTTTCTTCTTTTCCTCTCTTTTTTCATTTTTTCTTCTTTTTTTACTATATTTTTCATGTATTTATTTATTTTATTTATGAATCTAGAACATGGAAATCAAGAAAAGAGAAATATAGAGGAGAAGTAAAAATCTTTACAACCATACCCATCCCTAATGCAATAGTCAAGTATATGTTACGATTCCCCCACACTTATTCCTTAAACCCAATTATACTTACTCCAATGCTCAACTTGCCTAATGGTAGGTACAACAAAAAGGATAAATAATCAAGGTCAAGGCTCATATTTGGGTTTAAAGAAAGAAAAAGTTTCATGTTAAGCTCAAAGGGGCTTGTCTAAAGGTAACATCGTGGTGGACTTTTAAGCAAAAGGGGTAAATCCTAATTGCCTTCACCATTTTAACATTTGTATAAGATTGTGTAATCTCAACTAGTATTTGCAAGCAAGTTCTAGAGTTCCTTAATCATGAAAGAACACTCTCAACAAAGAATTATAAATTTTGGTTTTTAATATTTCAAAAAGGCTCAAAATCTTAACAAATGAAAGGTGTCATTCATCTATCACAACAAGCTAGTGTCCTTTTAACCAAAATCCAAGTCAATTAGTCTAAGCATGCAAGTATACTAATTCACTCATATTATGCATTTCTAATCCGGATTGAGTTCATTTAATAATCATGCATCTATAACTACTAAATGGGAAAACAAACATATAAGACACAAATATTCTTTTTTTTCTTTTTTAAACTAATACTCCCGTAGCACTTGAACATCACTTTGCCCTCGATGTGATAAGAAAATGAAAGATGGATTTAAGAGGCAAAAGAATGAAAGCAAGGAAAAAAGTGAAAACGAAAAGAAATTAAAACAACAATTAATAACAAGGGAAATGATAGAAACATGATGCTAAGATGGGAGTGGAGGCTGTCCAAAGCAAGCATTCAAATTGGCCATGAAGGTTCGAATCTCTTCCATGCTACCTTCAATGATTTAGAGCCTGTCATTTGTTCGTTGCTCAAATGCTATCATTTGATTTAACAGTGATTGACACTTCACAGAAGTAGTTGAAGAAGTCTAATGCATTTCTTCAAGCTGTGGAACATCATCTTCTTGTGCAACTTCCATTTCTGCAACTCAAGCTCACTTGCTGCTTGAAGCTTCTCCCGTGTCATCATGGATAATAACATAGCGATCACCTTGCTGCCTTATAACCTTCATCAACACCAAAGATTTCAAGTCGAGAGTCGAGTTGCCCGAAACTAGCTGCAAGGGTGTTCTCCCAGTTAGCAAGCCAAGATGTTTTACAATTCGGGTCACAAATGCCCCAACTACTATTTTACCTGCACTAGATTGAGCCACTTCATTTAAATGCAGACTTAAACAACTACCGGCATTAAAGGGCCTGACATGTACCATATACCACAAAATAGATAATTCATTTTTAGAAACTGCCTCATTGTTATCTCCTCTACCGAATAGTGTAAAAGTTAAAAATTGATGGAGATAGCGAAGGGCAGGGTACACGATGGTAGATGATTTAGATGGACTAGGAGAAAACACTTTCCTAGAATTGGTCACTTAGGACCAAAAGTCGCTAGCTACAAATTCGTTAGGATATTCATAGAAATCACTATTTGGAAAGCCAAAAATAACATTCAACACTTCTAAAGTTATCACATGATATGCATTCATTAATCAAAATTTAAGACTCCCCGTGTCCCTAGCATTAGTTTCACGAACTAATTCTAAAGTGGTCAGAAACACTAATGTCAATTCCACACACAAATTTTTCCTAAATTTAGAAAATTATTTCCAACCTATATTTCGCAGCAACTCGTGGACTCGATCAAATATTACTAAATCAATAAGTTCTTGAGAATCTAAAAATCTATTCGGAATAATTTGAAGATTCTTAAGAAAGGCATACCTTTGTTGGTGCTCTCTAGTTTGAAAGTTGAGGCGTGGGATACCTGAATTTGGCTCTTGTGGTGGAGAGGAGGGAACTTTGGGTTGTTTCATTCTTAAAGGCATATCTAGCTGCATCGATATAGGCGGCATTTGTTTTTGTGTGGTGGACGCACAGGCGTGCATTGTGCTGAAGGAGTTGATGCACGGGCATACGACGTTAAGTGAAGCGGCGACAAGATGGTTGTGCGTCTGTGCAGTGTAGACCAAGAGAGTGCAAAGGTGTGTGGTGCGAAGGTGTGTGTGGTGGTGATCGGGGTGAAAAGCAGCGCACGGGCATGCGTTGGGATAGCACGGGCATGCGTTGGGAAGGGGTGCGATCGCAAAGTGTGCATCCGTGATCGGGGCGAAAAGCAGAAAGTTGGGTGAGAAACGAGGCGACGATCGCGTGCGAGGTAGTGTGGTGCAACTAGCTGGGTGTGATGGCGTGGCTGCTATAGTTAGAGACTGGGTGAGGAGAGGCGGCTGCGTGGCAATTGCAGGTGGAGATGACATATATCACCGAATGAGATATGGAAACAAGGAAACGGAAAAGATGAAGATAAACAGAAAGGGATTTATTTAAAGGGTGTGACTGGGGGGTCACATCCCCTTGACTCCACTGGAGAGTCACAGGGGTGTGACTCCCAATCACAGCCGTGAATGGGAAGTATATATGATACTGTTATTGACCAATTACTTGATGTATACAAACAAGTTAAAATTGGGGATCCATTGGAGAAAGGTACCTTGCTTGGGCTACTGCATACTTCTGAATCGAGAAAGAATTTTAAAAAGGGAATAGAGATCATCAAGTCCCAGGTATGGTCAGCTTGGTATATCTTTCTCTAAATCATAAAAAATGGATTTGTGTCTATGTTAAGATTGTAGATGATATTGAAATGAAAAGGTGTAACACCCCACTCCCGCAGGACCCGAACCCGACATCAACGGTGATATCCGTGTTCGTGCCCCACGAGGGTGGCGTGCTGTATCAGTCAGTCAGTTAGAAAATCCGTAAACTTATTTTTCCTCAATTACTAAACACAGTATGGGGAAGTTCATAATCAAGTAGGGCATAGGCCCTTTTCAATCATACAATGACATTTACAAAAAAATTTCCATGTGGCCATTTGGGCCCTTTCACAGTCAGGTATGCATTTATACAGCAGTTGCGAAATACAAATGTTAATATAAAAAGGAAGAACATGAAATGCAGACGCGAACTAATCTCGACCTCTATTCTTCACTTGAATGCTGTAGACATACTCCCGTAGTCTAACGGGGTATTCTTCTAATCCTAAAAAATAGTGGCAAATTTTGGGTGAGTTTTGCGAACTCAGTGAGTGACCATCATCGATGGCTCACCCATATCAGAACAGATACGAATCAGATAATTCACATTATTCTATTTGCAATCATATTCAATCACAGATCAATAATCAGTGGTGCCACATAAGACACAGTAAGCCCGTTATACACAAAAATTTATCATCCCATCGTGAGCATCATTTCAATAGCAATCATGTTAATCACATTTTTGTTAGTGTAAGTCGACTTGTACATGATGTAACTCGACTTATGCAGTCACGATACCCATAACTCGACTTGTATAGTGACACAACTCGACTTATGTTTGTATTGTGAGATTGTTAGAGTAGTGCC
>JANZLH020000143.1:1097990-1108293 GCA_026770325.2 Erythroxylum fimbriatum
AACTTGTTCTCTAGTAAACACCCACACGTTTGTTTAAGTATCTCTATACTTTAACCTATGAGATCGACTACTTCCTTTATAAGGAAAAACAAAAAGTGTGCTAGTCTTTTTACGTTATATTAATGTCCAATCTTAATAGAAACATTTAGGAATAATACATATACTCTCATTATAATTTTTGCAATGTATAATTATCTCATGGACTTTATCATATATATCTAAACTTGTACAAGATAAAGAATATCTTTAAATAATTTGTCATTAAACTACAATCAAAGCGATTGACTATAGGATATAAACCAACACTGTCAACATCTCTGATGTTAAAGATTTCATGTCTTTTTTTTTTTTTTTGGCTACGGGATATCTGCATGGTTTCACATTGATAGGTGTTGTTCCTGGTGTAAGATGTATGTGGAGATCATAAGCTCTTTGAGGTGGCAAGCCTTTGGGGTGGTTCAAATATTGATTTGAATTCAGAGAGGAGTGTTTACAAGTCTGGTAGAGCAGGGGTGATGATGGCTGATTGGGATGAAACTTTGCTGCAGAGAGAGTAGGTCGGTTGAAGCTATAGCGCGAGTTTGGTTTAGCCTTCTAAATTGACTAAATGATAGGATGTTGTCCTTAATGGGTTTATCCCCAAGAAAACTAATAAGTGATCCATTAAGCATTAAAGTCATGGACAATTGGCGAAAATCAGCAAGCATCGGGCCCAATTGAGCTAACCACTGAATACACAATATCACATCTGTCCCATAAACATCCAAAAGACACAAATCATGCGTGAATATATGGCTTTGCAGGCTAACTTCAACAAACTCGATTAGGCCTTTACAATTTAGAGTTTCCCCATTACCCACTGACATAGAAAACGGCAACGTCGGTTGAATACACAGTCCCAAATAACGAATCACTCTTGGTTGTACTAAATTGTGAGTACTTTCAAAATCAATCAAGATTGTAAAAGTGTGTCTTCTGATTATACCAGCCAATTTCGTGCAATTATGAGATGAATGACCATAAGGAGCATGAAGTGGTTCCTGAAAGTCAGTTGGCTCTCCATCAACAAAGGCTTGTGGCGGCGGCGGCAAGGGCAAGGTGGAAAGTGGTGGCTCAACCCCAGAAAGTTATAAAGAAGGGGAATCACACCCAAGTTCCCAACTTGGCTAGTTTTCATGTATTTGACAAAATTGAAGATGCAACCTATGCCTTGCACAAGTTGTACGCTTGGATGGTCTAATGCCAGCTTATGAACAGCGGCAAGCAATGACAGTAGGTAGTGTCCAAAGTTGATGGTCTTGTCGGAGCGGAAAAAATGAAAAAGACAATATATGTGAAGATAATTGTTAGGCTTTGACAGTGACTTCCCAGGTTCTTGGAACGTGTAACATATTTAGGTTCCAAGCCTTGAGACTCCAGCTCATCAATTTTTGCCGCCAACTCGTTTCTTTCTTACCATCCCACCTTCAACTAGTTTATTCTTTTCAGACGATGATACTAACTAGTCATAGATTGAATATGAGAAAGAAGGCGAGTTAGTAAGGGGTGCTTTTAATTTAAATAAAGCCATAAGTTTAAACCCCACTTATATATGTAACTGATTAAAATTTAGGATTAAAACTTTACCTTCTGCAAAAAATCTATTCAGTTTAAGCGAATATTAGTCTAAACGTGGATGTCTTAAAAATACCTTCTCCTAATTAAAACCCTTCTGAAATATGCGTGAAAAAAAATGGTATAAATTTCTATCCAAGCTAAGCTGGTTCGCACTACTTACCTGTCAATTTCTAATTTTGCGGAATAGACTATTCCATGAAAGGCCCTGCTCTTCTTGAGATCTCCCTCCCAGTCCTACACGTTTTCTCACCTAAAACACCAAGCCCCGAATAACATTTTACCAAACAAAAGCAGCTTAATACACTAGAGCGGCACAACCTATGCTGTCAGACTGAGACTGCTAAATTAATATTTTATAAATTGAAAGCTACACGTCACAACGTAAAAGCCCAGGACTTCAGAGAGAGGAGAGGAGAGGTAGCCGACAACTACAAACGCCGCCACCCTCCCCGACACCGCCGATGGCCATCTCCGCCTGTTTCTTCATACCCTCTCTTCCTAATAACACCAACCCCAAACTCGGCCTCTCACGTCAGTGCCTCCCTTCACCATCACCTCTTCGCCTCTCTCTTTCCTCCTTCTCCGCCTTCACGCCCTCACCGCTTTCTCTCCGCCTGTTCCATCCCAACACTCTCTCCTCTTCCTTTCTCCTTTTTTCCCGTGGAGATGGCGGGGCTGGCGACAATAGCAACCCCCCTTTCGGCGGCGGCGGTGGCGGCGGGGACAACAATGAAGGTGGTGAGAATGCAGGTGATAGGAACAGAGAAGAAGCTTTCATGGCGTTGGCGGAGGCTAAACGTTCTCTTGACAGCTTACCTGCGGACTTGGCGGCAGCGATCCAGGCGGGTAGAATCCCTGGTGCGGTGGTTTCGCGGTTTCTTGAGCTGGAAAAGTCGGGACTTTTCCAATGGTTGATGCAGTTTGGTGGGTTTAGGGAGAGGTTGTTGGCCGACGATCTGTTTTTGGCTAAAGTGGGTATTGAGTGTGGTGTTGGTATCTTCACTAAGGTACAACCAAATCCTTCCCTTTTACTCTGTTTGGGTGGCTTTCTTTTTGTGCAGTTTAGAGGAAAGTGGAATAAGGAAAATAACAGATTGTATAAGATTGTACTTTTTATTTATTGTCGATTGTTTACTTGATGTGGAAGACGACGTTGATTGTTTTGTCATATGGAATTTGCTTGATACAAGATATATCTTTCGATTTGATAGTTTGATTCTTTTTTCACTTTCTGGGTCTCATTTGCCTTCTTGTTTTGCCACTTTACTGATGGCGTAAGAAGATGCTTTGATGCATTGGTTAAAATTGGTTGTCTTTTTGTTTCCCAAGAAAACGATTCTAAAGATTCGCTGCACTTGCCCTCTTTCTGTTGATATTGGTATTGGCATATCTCAAGTTCTATATTTTTTGGTTGTGTTTGGGCGTGGGTGTTTATATAATAGACATAATTTGTCTATCATGACATTGCATACTGATCAAGGGTCTCGCCGAGTTGTTCAAACTTTTATTTATGTGAAGGGACAAAAGTTAACCGTTCATGTTTTTTTTTCTCTTCTGCTTTTACAATCTGCCTTTTCTCTGCATCCTTTTCACTTTTATAGAGTTCATTTTGGAGTTGCAATTTTAACCTTGATGTATCTCATGTTTCTAGTATTTTTTTTTCACCTTTTTAGACTGCTGCAGAGTACGATCGTCGCAGAGAAAATTTTTTTAAGGAGCTTGAAATCGTTTTTGCAGATGTGGTATGTACTCTTCCATCATGTTTATATATCAGAATTTCATTCCCTTTCTGCTCATGTCAATTTGGTAATGCTTATGGGAAGCACAGTTTTATTCTAGTACCATAAGTTTGGGGACTTTGGACCATGTGAAAAAGATAATGTTTTAGTTTATGTTTTAGCAAAGTTTGGGGACTTTGGGCCATAACTTTTTTATTATGTTTCATTCCCATCCCTCAAATTTTAATTGAATTTTTCCTTAGGTAATGGCCATAATTGCAGATTTCATGCTTGTTTATCTTCCCGCTCCTACCGTATCTCTCCGTCCACCTCTTTCAGTCAGTGCCGGACCCATTGCCAAATTCTTCCATAGTTGCCCCGATAATGCTTTTCAGGTTTGATTTTTTTTTGGTAAATTGTATATGGATAGTCAAATATGACAGTTTAAGATGAAAGCTTATGGTGATCATCTGTTCTCAAAAATCCTTGTCCAGGTTGCTCTTGCTGGAGGTTCCTTTACACTCCTACAGAGAATAGGTGCCATAGCGGTGAGGAATCTTTGCGCACTATCCATAACTAATTTGAGTTTCAGTTGTTCTGTCTGGACTCTGGACTAATCAAAGCTCCTGTTTTCTGATAAACAGCGAAATGGGGCTAAACTTTTTGCTGTCGGGACCACTTCTTCACTGGTAAGTTGTTATTTTCCCCTCTTTTTCATTTGGGGAAGCAAGAAGGGGATGTTGTCACTGAATAGATCATTTTGATATGCTGCAGTTTGTTCCTTCACTCTAAATTTCACTCATGATAGGTTTCAAATTTTTAAGTGAATCTTATTATCTTGAAACTCATTTATGTGCATTGAGTCTGGAAGGAAATGCCTTTAAACAATTTGGGCTTTCCTATGCGTGATACTGAGAACCATCGATTTTGATTAATCTGGACTCATGGTTGTAAAGTTGTTTAAAAATTAACCAAACAACGAGACAGGAGGTAGGAGTTCTTTACTAATACAGATTACAATGTCTAAAACTCTTTGCCTGTTTCATTTGAACTATGGCTTGGTACTATTTTTCTGGGACTTGATGTGTTTATTATAGGTTGGAAGTTCTATCATAAGGTGTAAATGTTATAATATGTTTCATTTATCATATAAGAAATATGCTTCCCATCATAAATAGCTTCTTACTTTATGTGTATTCCATGTGTTGTTCTATGCTAATAACAAGCATCTGAGTTTTATGTCTTACAAAAGGACATTCTTGCATTCTAGCTTGGCAGCCTTGAAATTTAATATATTTATTATAGGTTGGCACAGCTGTGACAAATGCATTAATAAACGCACGAAAGGCAGTGGATAAGTCTGCTTCTGGTGAAGTTGAAAATGTACCAATATTGTCCACCAGTGTTGCATATGGTGTCTATATGGCAGTTTCTAGCAACCTCAGGTATGTTGTTGTTCTCTTAGATATTAATTTCCTCATGGATCACTGTTTTGTAATCTTTTGTGAGGTAGATATTAGCAAAAAATACGTAAGACATACCAGCTGCAACTTGTCAAGTGTGTTCTCTAAATAATGAGTGAACCGTTTGGAGTTTCTTGGTGTAGGATGCTAAGTTTCCCAAGCCTCACTTACCACATCTCTTTAATGTTTGAGAACTGAAAGTTGCCTGATTGACGACTAATGTTGCTTAGGATTACCACTATGCTACTTAATTAGGATATAGTTTCCATGTTGAAGCCGAATAAAGTTTTTGATCAAACAGAGATATTGCTACCTGCTTGTACTCCTTTATATATAACTATCATATGTTCATTACAGAAGACATGATGATTACTTGATTAACAGCACCATTAGTGCACTTTTTAATGTGTGCTCATGCGGGAAATAAATGCTTTTATAAACACGGTTTCTTTGACATTCTTAAGAGGCAAAAATCAGGGACGTTTATGTAATGTGGTCTCCCAAGGGAGTAATATTTGCTGTTAAGAGTTCAATGGTCACCTTTTTGAGGTTTTTCATGGTTGTTGAATTTATCGATGGTTTACAGATACCAAGTACTGGCTGGTGTGATTGAGCAACGCATTTTGGAGCCTTTGCTACACCAACACAAGCTCATGCTAAGTGCAATATGTTTTGCCGTTCGAACGGGCAACACATACTTGGGTTCATTATTGTAAGATTCAATACTTGACTTGTCATATTGTAGAATCCGACAATTATCTTCTCACTTATGATTCTGCCATATAGGTGGGTGGATTATGCTCGGTTGATAGGTATCCAAAAGGCTCAGGAAGAGCACAAGGCGTTGGCTTGACCCTTCAATGGCTTGTGGGCATTTTTAATTTACTTTCAAATAGGGATTGAGTAGGTAGATCCACTGCGTTTTATGAGGGAGCTTTGGATGCAAAGTCATTGAAATTAATTGAAAGTCCACGTCTAAAATTAGTTGGTATAGCTGATATCTTATGGTTCGTTCTATTTGATTGCTTCCTCGTGTCAGATTTTTATCTAGCAGTATTATTTAATGTTTGTCAAACTTAAAATGCTTGAGTAAAGCTTATGCAATGGAAGAAATTACAAATCATAGTTCTTTTAACCTGTTTTTGCAACTCTTATTGAACCGAATTGGTACGCACTGCTGGCTAATATGAAGACTTTATGACGATCTAAATGTGTTTATCTGCATGAACTCACGAACCAATCTATCTTGCAGCATCGCTGTTCTTTTGCATAACAGATGTTAGCGGTCCAAAAGTAGAATGGCAACTTAACTATGATCGAGTGGTTGACAAACTCGGGTAGAATGTGACATAACATGGCTTTGATGCCTGGCAAAATTTGTTTCAGATCCTAGAAATATTTGGGGAAAAAGCACAAGAATTTTGTATTACTTGAAACGAAAGCAATTGTGTGAGCCCTTCCATGACAATCAGGCGATGACTTCACCATTCATACATGACCTTAGATTGATGCTGCTTGTGTTGGACTGCCCTTTCTGTACCACATCACAGCATTCTATTTCACCAGCCTAAGAAGAACGATAAACAAGAAAATATGGTTAGTAAAAATCTGCACAGGATATTGCGGAAGTGCATTCTATGGAGAGCATACGCTTGCGATCGTCAATTGTCATACAGATAAACACCTACCGTCTTGCGAGTGATTGCAGGCGAAAGAACCTGAATTCTTGAGATGGGATCAGCAGAATGATTGCCAGCAGTCGAACAAGATGGCAAGTTACGTGGAGAGGCTCGAACATAAGTTGTAAGAATTTTGTCGCCTGAAATATGTTCTATGGATTCAAAGAAATACACGTGAGGAAATTCACATGGATTCTTAGTAACCCGCCTAGTATTGAACATGAAAAATGCTCCTCTGGTTCTAGACCAAGGACTAAACGTCTCAAGGGGTTTCCTCAGAATTGTTCTGGAGATTATGCTCTCGTATACATGAACTGAATAGCCCCATGAGACAGAGAAAGACCAATTGCTCTCCCTATGGTAGCAAATGGTTTGTTGTAACAAGCGAGATTGATCGAATTCTGCTGCTTTCATTAGGTGGCGAGTAGATTGATATTTATCCATGGTGGGAAAGATTGGATTTACAACATCAAAGTGGTGGAGTGTTAGAAGAGGAGACTGTGGATGAGCTGATAAAAGACCTGAGATATCATCGTGCAGATCAATCTGAAAGTTAACGCCAAAAAAACTGAAACTGTGAGAGAAATCCTAGGAGTTGGACAGTAGTTTCTGTTATTTAACTGCAGAATTTGATAACTACCAAGACAGGTGCTTTGAAGTGTTTTCTTAGCTTATAATATGATTACTGTGACAGCGTTTGAAGCAAGAATTTGAGATCAATCTTGAGCCCAGAATATCAAATGGGGAGAAATTTACAAGTGTTACCTGGTGAATCCCTCTTTCGATGGTTAGAGTAACTCCTATGTCAGCCAAGCAATGTTGTGCCCTGTGATCACTTAGGAACAAGTGAGGATACCTCTCAATGCAGCCGTCTATGCTCTTGACCAAAGCTTCTACTAATGGATAACTCAAGGCATAACCAGCTCCTCCAAAGCCCATTTCGAACGAGAAATCAGCGTTGGACTTGATACTCTCCGAGTTACCACCAATGTAGAAGAACTTGGTATGATCATACTTCCCCAGAACCTCAACTAAATTATCGACGAAGAAGAGGGTGTCGTCATCGCACATTATGAACCACCTTAGACCTTTATCTCCGGCTCTATACATGTCTAAAATCGAACGCATTATCCTAACTTCGACAGGGTTCACGAGCTGAGGGTACACCCTTAATTTAGTAATATCTTCATTGACACGGTAAGGAGGAACCGTTGAAGGCCAAGGTAGGAACTCTTTTGGAGGTTCATTGTCTAAGAAGACGTATCCTCTGGTTACATTTGATCGCCACCATGACTCGGTATATGGTCTTCTATGCTTCCACATGCGCACGGAACTTACTACTATGAATCCGATGTGACTGATATTGGTAGGAGCAGAATCGACAGTAATGTTGGACGAAGATTGCCTTTTCAGATGAAAAGATACTACCCCTTGGTTAACAGGAGTCCTAAACAGTAATGCATAGAAGAAGAAGAGGACCAAACCAGCTATAGCTAGAGACCGGTACAAAATTCCAGGAGTCAAGTGTGTAAACTTCAGTGGTGTTGAGTTGCTATTTACGGAGGAAGACATTGTAGGATACCAAAGTAGAAGTATCTGAAACTTGATCAGAAGATTGGATTTATAGAGCAACAAGAGGACTAGCGAGTTAGTCCTGAAATAGCAAGATCCGCAGAAATGGCAGGATACAAGTGTTTGCAGAAGTATCTTTTAGAGTTATATATATACTAAAGCCAGATATTAATCTTTCTTGTTTATGCAGGATAGTTCATGTGACTGATGTTGCTCTTTCAATGTTTCGGTTTCCTAGTTTCTTGCTGAAACAAGTTGGAATATGAGGGGGAGGAGTTGGTACTGCATTAGGATCGTGAGATTGGCTAACAAAACATCATTGTGAAACATGTTAAGCTTGGGAAAGGAGGAGTCCTCCAACAAAAAATGTGAAGAAAAAGTTCCTCTTAACGGTTTTTCATTGGGTCCAATCCATTAAACGGCTGTTGCTCCATTGATTCGTCTTTGTAACTATAAAACCATTTTTGAGTTAAGATGCAGAAATATTTTATAATAATAAAATATTTAGTTTTCAAGTAATATTTGAAATCTTTGTTAGAAATTTTGATAATATATAAAGGGAATGATTTACGATGATTAAAAAATTCAACCGGTATAGTTGGTTCAACCGTAAAAATCTTGAACTACCAAATCTTTTGATTCAATTTTTAAATTTTTGGTATAATATATTTAAATAACTCTTGTTGATAAAATTTGATCAATTTATTAATTAATCGGTCAATTTTAATAAATTAATAAGTTCTTACAATCTAAAATAAATTAATTAATTTTCATTTAATAATATTTTTTAATTAAACTTTAAATTCTTCAATAAACAAGGACAATCTCTTTCAATTATATTTCAGATTCTTTAATTTTATTTAATCTTCAGTCAGTTTTATAACGGTTTAATACCGGTTGAACCTGTTAAGTCTTAAATCTCTTGTCTTACCAGTTTAACTTCCGGTCTAATTTTTAAAACATTGTTTACAATCGTTTGTTGCGTAGGAATAGCATGAAGAATATAAAAAAAAAACTCTAGTTAAATGCATAGATTTCACATTTATGACAAGTAATAATAACATTCAAAATTAAATAAATCATATGCTAAATTTATATTCTGCATGAGTTCTAAATTCATATCAAATATTAAGTAGGATTAGAAGTAATTACATTATTTTAATTTTAATATTTAATTTTTACAAATTATAAAATTAAAATGTAAGTTAGTTATTTATTTTTTTATTGATAATTTTGTTACTGTTTAATTATAATATTTCTTGTTTGGGGTCTCATATTCTGCAGATAGTGAACTAATTGGGTCAACTTGGAGGGCACACTGAAGATCAGTCGTTCATTATTGAATTCCATCCTATTCATATTGTTATGGATTGAGACATAGATGTTGAGGAAGACCTAAAAGCCTCTCGAGGATTAGACTAAGCCATTACATAAAATTCAAGGGTAAGTTTTTTACGATGAAACTGATTACTATGTGATATTAAAATTAGGGATTCAGATAGTGGTAGCTACAAAAAAACTGTTTGGTACATAGCAATTCATTTATGCAAATTTGGGATATTACCCTTGTTTTTATTTCTATATTTAAAAAAATAAAGGGTAAATTGAATTTTAACATTTGCATTAAAATTTAATTGACAAAAATACACTAACATTTCACTAAAATATAGGTTGAATATATTTAGGGTTTAGTGTTAGGATTTAAGGGTTTAGGGATAGAGTTTAAGTTTAAGTTTTAGGATTTAGGATTTAAAGTTTAAGGTTTAGAGTTTTCAAAAGAGGGTTTAGGGAGGGTTTTTCTAGCGAGAGAATTTTCTCTTAACTCAAATCTGTCACTATGAGTCGGAAAAGCAAAACAATTTCTACGACCATCACAAAACGCCTAGTCACTACTGTTCATCATCTTACTGCTGCCACTCCTGTCGTTGCTCCGACCACTGCCGGCGGTGGCTCCACCGCCGCTACAATCACCGGAATCCGCTCCAGCGACTCTCTCCCTTCGCCACACACATCAATCTCTTCGAAATTCTCTGATTTACACAACCCAACCATTGGTTTTGCAATTGGAACACACCCCTACCCACAAATCATCACCGAAACTTTCAACATTCAACCTCCTTCCATCGCACCTACATCTGCCACCATCACCACACAAATCCAATCCCAACCCCCACATACTGTTGGACCCCGATCTTTAAGTGGAATTTAGAAATATTAAATAAAATTGAATGAGTGTTTTGGTATAAGTATTATG
>JANZLH020000143.1:1123229-1134363 GCA_026770325.2 Erythroxylum fimbriatum
GGGTGGGGTAGATGGGTAATTTGAAGAGAGTGAGGAAAATTGTTATGCTGAGCTGGAGAGTTAGCGAGAAAAAAGGAATAAAAGAGATTGTGTGGGGACGGGGTGTGGCATCACAATGAATTTGTTATGAAAATGATATACTGAGGAGGTTAGCTAGCCCTCGAAGCTTAGCCAATTTGATATACCGAATGCATTGAATTTCCTTTCATACTCTATTCTCCTTTATTTTTCTTGTTATTTCTTTGCTTGAGTTTCTGGTGTCGTGGTTGATTGCTGGATTAGGACTTGTTAGGATTTTAGATCCTAACAGTGATAAAGACTATAAGGACTGAACAATGGTATATGTGTATCATGGATTCTTGTATCTTTAGGGAGATGAGTTATTTCAACAATGTTTTCGATCTTGTTAAAGGAGTTCTTTTTAGAGATGAAGAAAGATAGGCGGGGAAAAGAGTGGAAGAAAGTCAGACAGGATTTGTCACAGAGGTGATAGATCTTTTCTTCACTACGGGGCATTGTTAGACCTACACTATGCTCAAAGATAAACGACCTTAATCAATCTTCCAATCCTTGAGTCTTAGGACCAATAGTCCAGTAGGTGATTGAAGTATTAAATTTAAATTTTCATAAAATTGTTAAAAATTGTCTTATATGATATGAGAAATTTTAAATGCAGGCCTTTAGAACAATGCCAAATATCACATCTTTGTTTTCTGCAAGCACAAAATCTTGCACGAATAAAACCGTCAGATGCTTAATTGATGAGACAAAAGTAACCGAGGCCTAGGT
This sequence comes from Erythroxylum fimbriatum, assembly GCA_026770325.2. NCBI lineage: Eukaryota > Viridiplantae > Streptophyta > Magnoliopsida > Malpighiales > Erythroxylaceae > Erythroxylum > Erythroxylum fimbriatum. Next base: position 1,124,019 of record JANZLH020000143.1, read on the forward strand.
AGCCAGTTATTCGCGATAGCTCATCTTGAAACTTCTCCAAAAGTACAGGAAGGATGTTCACTCATTTCTGTGTCAGGTTATCAGAATCAGGATAGTCCATCAGAGCACACATGCATCATCCAATAACTGGGCAGCTGCTTCAGCGATGGAGGTAAGTAAATGGCGTAACTTGCAACTATACATTGAATATTAAGGGGGCTTTATCTACTCATTTGATGCCCACATATTCTACAGAGACAGCATTGGGTATATAGCGTACACATTGGAGCTTCACTCTGTAAGTGTTATATGCTTCCCCTTCCACATTGATTAAATCCTACACATTGAAGATATTGCCTTTGTCCCTTGAAGATGAAATCACTTCCACAAAATGTTATTGATCTCGAGGGCCATCGAAAGATTGGGTCTTTCTCAGATTCCAGTGAAGACCCTCGTGGATACTGCGAAAAAAGTCACTTGTAGAATCCACTTGGCATGCAGTAGGCACAGGCCAGGGTGCCATGCTGCAGACCAGTGCATCACCTGCCTCTAACTGTTTCCTGTCCTTGCCATCGAATGACGCCCAAGCAGGGCTCCTGCTGTTGAAAGGTACTTGCACTCGTATCGTGACATGTTCAGGTAATATCAGTGGTCGAAAGGATAAGGAATGCGGACAGATTGGTGTAAAGAGAATGCCCGGTACCTGCAATTGCAGGGGAGAAAAAAAATACAACACTAGTTACGCACCACGAGGATAGGATTGCCTCTATTCTCTTATCTAATCAAAATAATTCTATGTAGCATGCAAATTGCTTTAGCATGACAAGTTCATTTACGCAACATAAATGTTATCAATAAGTCCCCCATTGTTTATGTCTCAAGCTTCAACGCCTTCAACTTGGAGTAACCATTTTGCAGTTAATCAGTCAAAACACACTCAAATTAACAAGTTGGATGCTTGCCACTTAGCAATTGTTGCAAGAGACCCTGATTTATCTTAATAGCAATTGGCATATGCTTATCCCTTTCGCAATTCATTGACTGTATCAGAACTATCTACATCCCTCATCTAATTTTACGTTCTTACTTTTGAGAAATTGACTTGTTAAGCATCTTTTGTTCTATGCATGTTGCTATTCACAAGAATAAACTAATAAAAAGTAGTTAAATAACATTATGAGAGGAATCAACAATTTATGTGTGCCAACGACTCCCAAATATAGTAGCTTTCCTTGAAGTTGCACATGGAGAAGATTTCTAATGATACATGAATATTTTAAACAAAGGCTTATATGACAATACCTGTGGATGGACCATTGATCCTCCAGCTGCCAAAGAATATGCAGTACTACCAGATGTTGTAGACAAAATTAATCCGTCTCCTTGCACACATGTGACAAAGGAGTTGTCACAGTAACATTCCAAATTTGTTAGGAAGGATGATATCCCCCGGTCTATTGTTACCTCATTCAAAACCAGAATAGGCTCCTCAGTTTCATACTCATTTTTTGCAGCATCTCTTATAACATGACATTGCAACCGATTTCTTAATGTTATACTGATCGGACCCTTCAGAATTGAATCAAGGCAGTCTCTGTAGAGTTCACTATCTAAACAAATGTTAAAGGGTAGTTTCAAGGCTGGTATGATGAAGAAACAAGTATCGAACAAGATAATTTCCAAAAATAAAAGTAGCAAACAAGATAATATGATCCTATGAAAACACGCCAATATTTACATCCTTCTGCATTTTTGCGGTAAATTTGAGATAGAGCAAAAAGGATACGGAATGGTGTCATGAAGCCAAGAGATCCTAAAGAAAATGGCACAATAGGAGGAACAGGTCCTTTAAACATTGACGCTGCCTGCAATGGAATGAGGTTTGAATACTTGTAATTTTTACATGAAGATGGGTGTAGGTCAATAACCCAAGAGTCATACACATACCCAAAGGACAGTACCATCTCCACCAAGGGTTACCACAAGGTCAACATTTGTATGCAGGAGCGAAACTTCTTGGTCTGCATTGAAATGATGTGAAAGAAGAATGGAGTTAAAATGCTGAAACCATAAAAAGGAGTTGTTTCCTCTATGCCAGTTAACCAATAGTATCTCTCAGAGCTATAAGAGCTATGAACTTATTGCGGCTCACCATCTTTCCAAGTTTTTACAAAGCTGAAGTAAGATGATTCTGTTAGAAGTTCACCCTTCACACGTGGTTCCACATAAATGTTCAACTGCCTGTGCTCTTTTAACCATCTGGGAATGGAATTGAGCAATCAGGTTTACAGAAGTAAAACACAAGTCACCATTCCAACCAAATTATTCTGAAGCTCGAGAATGAAATATAAATAAGATGCAAAGTTGAGAGATCACATATAGAGGTTCATGAACAGGAACATTGTTAACAGCTATGCTTCCTGGAAATCACATTAATCAAGATACCATCTAGCCAAAACCTCTTATTTATCAAGCTAAAATTCTTAGTGAAGACAGAGCCATGGCATGGACAACCTTACAGAATGGTATATCAGCATCAGCTTGTAACCACTCAATATTGATTAAAGCAAAAGTTTTGACAGTATATACTAACAGCATTCCCACTTTTGGCTTTAAACACTTGAGGTCCTCTACATATTGAGAATATGAAATTGGCTCTAAGCCTTCAAGAAGATGGAAGTGCTAATAAAGAGTTCTCTGAAGGGTGATTGTTTGTGATCAGCAATGGTGACTTTTCTTCCAATTTTTGACTTAAATGAAATTGATTTCAATACCATAGAGCTTTCCAGAAAGAAAAAGGGCTTGTAATATGTAAAATTGAGCAGCAATTCACTTGACAAGAATCCACATGGTCACAAATTTCTAATGCACCTGAGTGCTGGCTGGGAAGCAAATGGGATTTACTTCCCCACACATGACAGGAGGTGATCTAACCTTGCCAACTACAAATTTAAGTTCGTTCAATGCAATGTACCTTCTCTAATGACTATAATGCATCATCCTTGCAGCAAATGGACATTAACAACTAGAATTTCTTAAGTCTACTTCAGACAGCCATACTTTTACAGAATGACAATAACAAGTGAAGGATGAGATTGCTTCAAAAATACAGAATGAAATCTCAGTATTCACACCTGATCATTTCAACACACAGAATTCGAACAGAAGTTGAATTTGGTTTGGTCAAAATAAGCACAGTCTGCGGACTGGATTCCCATTTCAAAGAAATCTGAAAGAAGATAAATGGTAAAACAATCAGATGGAAGAGTGGGGAAGCCCCTATACAAACTCCAATTTGAAAGAAAATAAGTGAAAATCTCTTGAAATGGTGAATAATAAAAGTCAGCTATCATTATTTCATTTTTGGATTCATTATGTTCTAGTTTTGATTCAAAAACCTGACGCAAATAGAACCATTGTATGTAGAAAGAGGAAAAGGTACTTGGTTGCTGCTGCGACCTGCAGTTGTTATATTTCCTCTTTCAAAAGAGACAACATCATGTTTGTGCTGGTCACTGTTTTCACCTTTGCACCACCATGAAAGCTTAAAAGATGCCTGTCTCAAACATTTGAGTGATAGTTCAATTAGGCATCTCACATTACCAATTTGTCACAATATGCATATGTTCTAAATCTATCATTTCAACTACATATTATAGGCTTTCTATGATTCCTAGGACCAACTTCCTGGAACATGTGTTCTGCTATAAAAACACAAATAGCAGTTAGTTTCTACAAAGAACAAGGGAGAAAAAGTTACCAAGAGCAATGACGTAACTTCCAAACATGTAATGCTAGATCATGTGAATCTAATCTAGATTAATCATATACGATGTAATACAAGCCAAATTAGCAGCTAGTCAATTGGAGCACATGTAAGAGATACCTTTCTCATCATCTTACTCTGAAACATCTGGCCACTTGATTCACTCGCTCCATCATGAAGAATTTCATGGGAACAGATTCCATTAGTACAACAATATCCAGCTTGTTCGTTGGCTTGATTCACCAAAACGTGCTTGCTTGTGGAGTTGTGACTCTTCTCATCAACAAAATCACCATTTGACATCCCAGATGAATATTCTGAAGTACAAACTGACAAAGAATAATTAATTAAAAAGATGGTCAAAAACATAAATCTTTTACAAGACAGACACAAAACATAACAATTGCAATTTAGGGTGACCCAAGTACTCCTTTGTGCATTAACTTCAAAAACTGTTGAGAAACAGAAGGGGAACATATAAGGGAAAACGGGAAAGGGGAAAGGGAAAAATTTTAGCTAGTTGAATTCATCATGTGACTCGAGAAAGTATGAATCTAAACGGCATGTGTTTTCTGTAGTGCAAGCATAAGAAACAATACTAAAAAAGTATCCCTCATGCATCAAATACATTTCAAGTTCCACCACTTCCAGGCGCTTAGATGGCCAAGGAAACACATAATGGCTAGCAAAGCGTAGAATTTACAGGTATGCTTGCCCAAGGTTTTGTAAGAGCTTTCATGAATTCATGAAAATACCAAAGGAATCAAAATCGTCCCATCAGATTTCTTCTGAAGATGATCAGAAAAAAAAAAAACAAATTACACACAAGCAAATAAAACTATGCCTTATCCTATCATACACAGATATATATCTTTGTTCTGGCTTACTGGTTAATTGAAAGGCTTATATCTAGCGTTGATCATGCATCACTCCAGAATCATTATCCTTCTTCCGCATAATAGCTCAGATAGAAGAATCTCATAAGAGCCACTAGCCACCTGGTAATATTTCAAAAGGCATATTCCAGATATTTTTCTTGCAATTGCCAGTCACATGATGAAATTATATTCATGTTACTTGCGTGCCTTGTTGATGCATTTTGTTCCCTTCCAGAATACTTAAATGCACCATTCCATGTTGCACAATACAGCCATAAATGGACATATCTCACTTTTAGGTCCTGGACCCTCAATGGGAGTCAAGTTATGAACTCAACTCAAAATCAATTACAAGAAGCTAAAGCCTCTTTTGCACTTAAAATTGGAGAGTGAGAAGATCAGGGGTTTGAAAGAAAACAAATGTAGGTGATCACTACTCACTCTCAAATTCTAAGTTGATAAATATATTAGTTTCTCTATGAATATCCCAGTATAACTCTAAAAAACAATTCTCATACAGCTAGGTTGAATCCAACAGCAGCACTCACTAAGGAAATAGGTCAGATCTCACTCTCTCCCTCATCTAAAGACACAGTGAAATTTCACCTATTCACTACTTAAGTAAAGCAACCTTTTGAAACTAGGAACTAAAAGTAATACTAAATTACCAAGAAACAAATCTACTTAAATGACCTCACAGCGATAAAAGCATCTCCCCTAGCTTAAGTCACTAGCACCATCCGAGGTCTTCATGGAATCACAATGACTTATCTTCAAAACAACTGCATAAGATTTTATATGACCTCAGAAATTTGATGTCTGCAGAAAATTCCTGTACATGCCATTTAGACATCATACCAGTAAGATTGATGCACACCTTTAACTTCAGTAAGTGCCACAAGCTATGCCACATCGTGCAAAAGATGATGCACATTTCTTCAAAAAGAGAACCAGTATCACCACTTAAGTCCATGTAAATTAAAGTAAATGCCTTCCAAAACTCTCCTATTTTGTTCTTCCCAAGTTTCCCATCAGATAAGACATGGAAGCATTAATCTTCTGACTCCAATTGCATTACATAGTGAAGTTTGAGACCACCAAGTTTGAAGCAATTCAAAGGTCTAGTTTGCCTAACAGAAGAATATCCATAATCTGGTGATACTAAATCTGAATTTCAAACAAGCTCGCCAAACTAAAAAGTGACCCAAAATTTAAGCACCTGTATAAACAAAGCCCCAAGATGCCTAAAACGTGTGAAAAAATGTTCCCAAACAAGAAAAAAGATATATCTCCTGTCTAATGAGGTCAAAATATTAGCAGGTAAGTAGTCTAACCAACAAAAATAGACTTTGTTCCAATCAAAGAATGGAGAGTGAGAGAAAATAGCAACTAAGGGCACATTTCCTGAAACTTAATATCAGAAAAGCATCTTCGATATTCAACCTTTTAGAATGTAAATCAAATTTTAGTTAAAATGCAAATAAACATTTGAAGAAGTCAGAGCTTTCAATCAGTCTACGATAATCTAACCCTTGACCCCAAAAAAAAACCAGAATTGAGTAACGAAGAAGAAGTCACTTAAAGAGTATGAAGACAGGAAGTTAGAACATCAAGTAAAAATGACATTAAATATGTCCCACAAATGGATATTGACAGGATGTCCTCAAAGTATCCTCCTCTGTAAAAACTCAATGCAAATACATATTCATCTTTCTTGAAGCTCTCTTTCCTAAATACTGACACCTTTTTCTTTTCTTTTAATCTGGAAAACATAAATGTAAAGATTGTTTTCCCCATAACTCAGGAGAAGTATTTAGCACAGGGCCACCATCCATGGACTTGTTTAACAGAGAACTTGTTTAGAAGGACATCCAGAGTTGAAACATACAAACTTCATGAAAAAAGGAGCATATATCTCAACTTAAATTGCCACTGCTAGGCAACTTTCTGAATAGCAAGTACAGATTCATTCTTAAGATAGTCACACAGCCAAGACAACTTCACCACCATGGCTCCATATTAAAGACAATCGTGCACATAGAATAAGGACATCCAGCTGGACAGCAAAAGATATCACCACTGTGGATCACTAAGTAATAACCCAAAAAATTTTAACGCTCAAGTCCACATCAGACATACTACAATGTGCCAAATGATATCAAAAATACCAACAATGCATGAAAAAGGAAACTACTGTTTATACATATGGTCTTAAAACCTTTATTTTCCAAGTGCTGATTTCGCGACCTCTCAAGTTCATATCTACGTTTCCATTCAGCGGCCTCAGCTTGAGCAGAAGCCTTTCCCTCAGCAGCACGTCTCAATGCCTTTGCAACAGCTAAGATGGAAAATTGCACATCAAATTTATGGTTCTAGTTGACATTCTCAAGAATGGGATATGCAGATTCTAGAATTAGACATGAGCATACTTCTTAGAGCTTCTGAGAACTCTATAAGATGGTCATCAGTTCCTTGGATAGGAGTCTGTTGAAGAAGCTCCTGCACTGCCTTCTCAGAGTGGATTAGAGAAAGTGAACCACTATAGCCATTCTCAGGCTGTGAGCACGAAAAATTTGCATCTCCATGTCCACAAGAACCCTGTTGAAAGAAAGCATAATGTTATTTCTGAGAGTTATGTGATAATGACTAGATTTATAATATCGCATTGAATGAGAAAAGAAGAACTGCAATGTCCAGTAACATGGAAGGGTAAAAAAACCACGAAAAAGGAGTTCATCAACACTAATTTTGAGAAGACAATAGAAGCAATGTCATTTATCGTTGCCCATTATGTGCACTTGCAAAGGTAACTAAATGCGCAACTCCAAAATTAATGCGCAAATGGGAAAGAAGAAGCTCCAAAATTGTCCGATGTACATATTGAGTAGGCGAGATCACGAATGTTATCTAACCAAATATCACTAAAAATAAAACTATGTAGAGTTTTCTTTAGTTCCATACACCTATCATGCTTGGAACATCCCAAATCTATGCCGCCGCATAAAACCGTTAAAGCCGTTAACTGGATGAAATTTGAGGTTTTGTTCTACAATAGCTATATAACATCTCCAATCAAGTAATCAAACCCCAAATAAAGTGACAATCTATATAACATCTCCAAACAAGAATCAAACCCCAAATAAAGTGACAATCTTTTCAAGTAACAAGCATACGGAGTCTCATAGGCACGAGCTTGGAAATCACATATACATTCTGGCAAGCCACGCAAATGACAAGTAGTCAATAAAAGTGGCGGTATGGAAAACTCAGTAGGAGTGAAACCAATCATGACTACAGGGAGATCCAAAGTCAGGATCGACAAACATCAAAAGTCAAAAATCCCCCTACATAAATTACAAAAAGCTTCGAACTTGATGATACCCACAAGCATATATGCATATAGAACACATAATAACAAGGAAGCAACAAGAAAGAGAGATGATTACGGTAGAATTGAGCTTGCTAGGAGCCATAACCGACTGACTGGATATGGACATACAGTGAGATAGAGAGACAGAGAGTGAGAGTCTCTAGGAACCCTTTTACAGAATGGTGATGCACATAAGCAGGATTGTTGTTAGAGAGAAAGTCGTTGGGATTAAAAGACCTGTTAAGAATATAGAGAGCTACAGAGGGTGGAGGAGGACTTGTGGTATAAATATTGTTGGGTTGAGTGGGAGGGAGATATGGGTAGACCCCACATAACGCGTGGCAAGTTTCAGAACTGACCCTCTCTGTCTCAGACTCTCAGTTGGGTGGATGTTGGAAAGTACAGAGAGAGAGAGAGTTAAGGATGCAAGACTTTGGTGCTTCCCCAACCATATGAAACGAAACCTTAAAAACTAGGTAATGCCATTTATGCTTCTTTTTCTTTCTTTCAGTCTCTTTGCCTTTCTCTGGGATGGAATCTAATAGGGTAGCAAATGCAACAGATCTAATAGGTAATAAAAAACCAAGATTTGGTTGTTCCATTTAGAAGAAGCTGCCCACTTGCTTGGTCCTTCTATTTTGCGTCACCGATTACGTGTGTTGGCTTTGGTCAAGGATATAATTTGGAACATGAATGAGACAATTTTACGGCTTCCCAATTACATGATCTTCCCACTTTTTGTGATATCATTTTTCACTTTTGCACTTTTTATCCAATCTTACTCGGACACGAAGAGAATGTTGGAAGATGACAGAATTCTGCTTTTGACCATCAACTTATCATATAAGGCATCGAATCTCTTCCTTTTCAAATATTATATACATATAATGGATTTCTTTTAATGATAGAAAGATACTCTACTTGCTCTTCAAAAAAAAGAAAGATACTCTACTTAACTCGTATGTATTTTAATTTATTTATTTCTTACATTATTTGTTCTTTAATTTATTAATTTTGAACTAATTTGAAAATAGAGAATTTATTTTCCTCAAACAATTGAAAAAAATAACTTTTTACTTTTAAAATAAATTCTAACCTTTGGGGGACAATGAAGCTTGACTTAAGGAGAATCTCGCAGAACTTGCTTCTCTCTCGGTTCAGAATTCTAACAACTAAAAGGGTTGGTCTGGGGAGATGAAGAATGCTAGATAGGAGCTTGAGGTCCTGGACCAACAAACAAGGAAGCCACTAAACTGAAAGTTGTTGTTGAATTAGGGTTACGGGGATCTAAGTTGGAGTTGATAGGGGTGGAGGTGCACTAGGTGAATTTAAGGGAGAGTTAGAAGTCTCGGGAGTGAGGTGTGGATCAAGAGAAAGTGAGAGAAAATTATTCTAGTTGATGACAAGGTTATGATCAAGGTTGGATGAATGTTAAGGCATAACTACAACAATAACACCCAACAAAAATCTCGCTGAGACACGGTATCTAGGGAGATCCAGTAGTATGTAGCTTTATCCCTAACTAATAGAGAGACTGTTTCTAAATGACCCACGTGAATGAAAAGAAAGAAAAAAATGATAGAAAAAAATGATAAAGAGATTAGATAGAAAAAGAAAAAACTACGAGTAACTTTTGGAAGAGAAATTGATTACTCTGGAGAAATAAGAAAACAAGCAAAAGAGATGGAGATAAAGGAGAGAAGGAAGGTGAGAATGAAGACCAAAAGGAGTTAAAGACTAAAATAGATGAAGAGGAGGAATTCAGATCTTCTGTCCAATATTACTTTATCTTATTCTGTTTCATAGAATCTCAGTTATTTATTTTGCGGGACTCATATAAATAAATGACTGAGATTTATTAGACACAATAAGACATCGTGATATTGGACAGAGGATCTGGACTCAAAGAGGAGATAGGAAGCAGCTTAAAAGTAGAGATGTGTTGCACAATTATGATATTTTATTATTGGATATAAAGAAACAACAATTAATTAGTTTTTAAAATCAATGGTATGCAATAGGATATAAATCAAAATTAAAGATAACAAAGGTACATATGGGATATTGATAATTTGTTGAAGATAAGAAAAATCATGCGATAAATAATAATCAATTTCAATGTGTTTATGATGAATAGGATTTATAGCAAGATGTATGGCAACTAATGTTTTAAAAACCGGACCGATGATTGAACCGGAGAAGTAACTAATTCAAGGGTCAATGGTTCAACCGGAATTGAACCGCGGTCGAACCGGTGACGGTTAATAATAAATACTAAATATAAATTTTTATTTTATATATTATATATATAAGATATTTTTTAAATATACTATTTAATTATTTATCTAATTG
>JANZLH020000143.1:1146729-1158085 GCA_026770325.2 Erythroxylum fimbriatum
GGTTAAATTGTCTAGTGTATTTTTTAGATTAAATTCCTAAGGAAAGTAATCTAAAATACCAATGGGGTGTTGGGATTTAGATTCCAAGGAAAGTGTCACTATTTTCTCTAAATTAGAAAGTTTTTACTTTCCTAATTACATAGAAAAATGAACCAAACATAATAATTTAAATTTTAGGAAAAAAAAATTACTTTCTCTAACAACAATTCATACCAACTAAACGGGGCTTAAAGCTATGAAGAGCATTGTAATATAGTTAACGCATACAAATATAAATCCATCATATGAGTAGATTATATAGATATTGAAAAGCAAATAGTGGTGGTTTAGAACACCCTTAATATAGGAGAAAAGTGTGATATGATACATTAAAACCGATTATGATGATTTCAATACATATATAAAAGAAACAAGAGATAAACCAGTCTTAACAATGTTAAAGAAGATGAAGTGAAAAAAGAAGGAATGAAAAATATAGTAGACAACTTGTACAAAAATTAAAACAAAGTAATATAATCCAAATAAGTTAGCAAGTAATTAGATTTCATACTTCAATAGAGGGAGGTTATTTTAAATTAAGCATATTGACGTTAGAAAATGTATAGTTAATTTGGGAAACAATATTGCACTAAGAATTATGATATAATAAGTATACCATATTCATGTACTTGTGTTGTACTAAATATGATGGAGGAAAATATAATGGTTACATGGACATAAATATATAATGGAAAAATATTTTTACAAGTATATGTTAAGAAATGGTTTCTACCATGCAAATATGATTTGCAAACTCCAAAAAAGAAACATGATATTGAAGTTCAGGTCTTAATATTCAAAGCAAGCAAGCAAATTAAAAAAGAAAAAAAGAGAAAAGGGGATTATCCTAATCCATATAAAGCCACCTGAAAGGCTTTAAAGTGACTAGGACAAGTTATAAATAATTTATCCATAATCAAAGGAATTATTCAAGGAAGAGAGATTAGCATAGAGATTATTAATATGGTTAAGTACCTTAGTAAAGTCTCTAAGTTACTAACTCACAAATATAAGAGACAAGAAGGTCCAAAAGGATAAGATTGTATATATGAAGATAAAATGAAATTAATTTTGTCAATGATTTAAAAATCGGATCGGATCGGTCGATTTTACTGGAATAAATACAAACCGGCCTGATTTTCAGTCTAGTTATAATTCCTATAAGAAAAATCTACCAATTTTCTTGAGAAAAACCAGCAAGAACCCATGAATGTTGCTTGCTTTCCTTCGTGACTCTCGAAAGATGCTCTCTTCTCAAAAGATCCAAACGCACTTCCACCATCTCCATCATTTGCTTTAGCTCTTCACGACCAGCTTTATCCTCACAATCCCATCTTCACTAGCTTGCAAGAACAGAGTTCTGCCATTAACGTGCTCTAAGGTTTTCTCCAAGAAACTATTCTTCAAAGTCTTGTAACTCTTGCTTCTTGATGATAGAAAATCCCTCCTAGAAAACCCCTTTCCTTTTTGTTTTAGAAAGAGATCAGGGCTTAATTGTTAAAACTAAGAACTCTCCTAAATGGTTTAATCTTGATATCACCTTGGACTCACTTTAAATACTTTCAATCTCAACATTAATGAAAATTGTGTCAATTACAAACTTTAATTGTTTAGTTTAAAGAGCACAAAACAAAAGAAAGAAGAGAAGATTGTATAAAAGGGGGAAAATACTATAGAGAGAAGATAAAGAATATAGAAAAAATGTGTTATTCATTCATTGACCTTCAAGTGTATCAGATACGAAGAATATTATAACTATGTGATAACTTTAAAACTAGCTAATCGAAACTTAGCTAACTTTTTTTTTAGGATTAAGAGGAAAGCGAACGAAACAAATTACACAACGAGTCTAAGGAAACAGATCCCCAGACATATCCTCTAAAAAGATAAAATGGCACCCTAACTTGTAGTACTTGATTATGAAATAGACTTGTCTAACTTTTTTAGCAACATTCTAACGTTACGTGAAACTCTAGTTTGAACATTGTCATGACATTGGGTGCCACTGAAGATGATCCTTTTATATTAAGAACGTTGTCATCTTCTAAACTAAACTTCTGATATTGAGTGTCTACGAGGGAAGGAATAAAATATTGATAATCAAATTCCATCATCTAGTGTTTATAGGGAAGGATTTAGGTAAGTATGAATTGATTAGAATAGATATTTGCAATAATGATATCACATTATCTAACAGTTAAAATAACTGAGAATAAATGTAAGTTCCACCTTTGTTGGAACTTCATATTTAAAGAAAGGAGATAATTATCCTTAGTTATAAGTTTGAAGCCTTTAACTAATGGGAAGAGATAAGAGTTTGGAGTATGCACAAACTGAACTAAATGTCATTTCCATCAGACAAGGACTGAACAACATAAATTGAAACTATTATAAGTATCAAACAAATTCACATATTTAGTTGGGTCGCTGGAAGATGTTACCTAATTTTTTATGTTTAAACAAAGATTTATTAATTAATTAGTCTACGAGTCATATGATATATGATTGATAAATATATTATTTACCTAACTAATTAGTTAAACTAGTTTCTTGATTAAACTCAAAGTCAATTAAATTAATACAATCCCAACTAATTAGGAAATTTATCTGGTAATTTTTTGACTTAATAGAGAAGATTATAATTTTATTATAGTCTTTAGGACAATGTAGGAGACATAGATGTTGAATAAATATATGTTGACTCTGATGAATTGGGAAGTGAATGTAACAATTTTAAGATATGATTATAAAGTTTCTAGAATTTGATGTAAAAATAGGTTTTAAACATATTTAAAAAGGCATTAGCATAATATGCAATTAATTAAACAAAACAAGAAATCAAGGGTGATGAAGGTTTATAAGAAGAAGTGTGGTGGAGAATTTATACTTCCCAATCCTAAGTAAAATATGCCTTTTAGAAGAAGACCTACCTATTTAAACATGAATGTATAGATAATCCTACTTGAAAATTAGTGATCTAAAAGTTTTATTATCCTTCAAGACTTTAATATATAAATAACTGACAAAAGACATATACATCCAAGTCTATAACAAGTCTTAAATGTTGATATGAAAAGTGTTGATCCATACCAATTCATATAACAACATAAAATCATTAAGGATATGAAGGACATTGTAATATAGTTAAAGCATACAAACATAAATCCATCATATAACTAAATTATATGGATACTAAAGGGATGGTTTAGAACACCCACAATATAAGAGTACAGTCTGACATATTATATTAAAAGCAATTATGATAATTTCAATACATTATCAAAGAAACTAGAGACAAACCAATCTTAATAGTGTTAAAGATGATAAAGTGAACTGTTATAAAGAGATTCGATAAGAAAATAAAAAGGGATGAAAAAATATAATAGAGATATTTGTCCAAAAATCAAAATAAAATAATAAAAGTCAAAGAAGCTAACAAGAAATTAGATTTCATACTTCAATAAAGGAAAGTTATATTATCCTTCAAGACTTTAATATAGAAATAACTGACAAAAGACATATAAATCCAAGTCTATAACAAGTCTTAAATGTTGACATGAAAGGTGTTGATCCATACCAATTCATATAACAACTTAAAATCGTTAAGGATATGAAGAACATTGTAATATAGTTAAAGCATACAAATATAAATCCATCATTTGACTAAATTATATGGATACTAAAAAGCAAACAGTGATGGTTTAGAACATCCATATTATAAGATTACAGTCTGACATATTATATTAAAAGCGATTATGATAATTTTAATACATTATCAAAGAAACTAGAGACAAACCAATCTTAACAGTGTTACAGATGATAAAGTGAACTATTATAAAGAGATTCGATAAGAAAATGAAAAGGAATGAAAAAAATATAATAGAGATTGGTTCTGTCTAATTTTGATGAGGCTGGGCGCCGTTGCTTGGATCCATGATTTCAATTGACCTTAGCTGGAGAATACCTGCAAAACAATAGAAGGCACGCCGGGGGTTGATTACCGACAAGCCCCTCCGACGCTCAAGTCATTCTTTTGGTAAGGTTTTTGGTGACTATGAACGAAGAGTATGAGGGTTCTAATGTCGTACTTGCGTCATGAAGAAGTAGTAAACTTATATAGTGAATACCTGACAGATTTAGGTCACTATCTAGGAACGGACCGATCGGCCCATGTGCCGTTCTATGCTTGGGATTGGGCCTAGCACGGCCGGCCCAACCATAAGCCCCTACTCCTCGAGTCCGATCAGGGAGAAGGGTCGAAGGAGTACATAAGGATTGTGTGGCTCGTCTGCATGACAGCTCATGATAGGCCCAATCGCTAGGACATCGTCGCCTAGTGCATGACAGCTAGTGATAGGGCCGACCGATCGGACGTAATAGTAGGGCCAACTGATTGGACGTCGACGCCTAATCAAAGCACTAGGTTTAATCATTACTTACAGCATGCATCCACTGACGGATTTTCAAAGTTTGAAATGAATCGTCTTTTTAACTGCCGCGCCGCTTCAGGTAGCGTCTTTTCAACTGCTGCGCAACTGTCATGCGTGTCCTTTCAACTGTTGCGCCGCTTCGTGTCTCTGACAACCCTAAATCGCCACAACTCAGATTTTGCCACGCGTCCAAGTTTATTGGTGCGCCCGTTCAGATCTCTGTTATAAATGCTCAGAATCAACCCATTTCTTCACTTTCTACGTGTTCAATTCTCCAGTCTCTACTCCCTCTATTCTTCATCTCTTTGCTTGCAGTCATCGGAATTTCCTTTCCACCGCCGTCCAAATCCCAAACTTCAGTCACTAAACTAGGTACGTCCTCTTTCCTCTCCTCATCCTATAAATTTTCTTTTTGCAATCATGTCGTCAAGCTCCTCCTCTTTGCCATCGCCTCTTCGCCGATCTACATCGCCGACGTCTACGGGGTTTAACGAAGGATTTGATGCGGCCCAGAGAGAGCTCCACCTGGAACTGGCCGCCGAAAGTGCTCTACAAGTGGTCGGGCCGATTGAGAGAACGACAGAAGCGATGGAGGTATCGGAGGCAAGGGGAAATGCAGAGGTCGCGGCGAGCGACCGGAAAGATGGGAAAGTCGTTGCGGAGCCACCGAGCGACGGATCGACGATGACCGAAAGGGAATTGAACCGATCGATCATCAAGAACAATATCCCTTCGTCCTGGGGACCCAAGTTGGCCCAAAAGAATGAGCAGATTTATAGCAATCTGGGAGGCTATTTTGTTATTTCAGACAGCTTTTTCTCGGTCGGTGGTATGAAGCTTCCGTATGCCCCTATCATCGATGAGGTATGCTGCGCCTACCAATTAAGGCCGAGCCAGATTCCCCCGAATGGTTAGAGGTTCATTAACAGTCTGGCTCTGCTGTGCCATCATTTCGGGTGTCCCCATCGGTTGGTATTCTGCGTCATTTTTTGAGAATGAATCAAAGCTCAAGCATCGGGGCCGGGATCCCTCATTTCCAATATAGAGACACAGGATATCGTCCGGCTGGAACAGCTTCGGCAGTCAAGGCCTGGAAGATGAAGTACTTCTTTGTGAGGCCCCCAGGATCTACTTATGAATCCAGGCCATGGAGATATCCCCTGACCGAGCAATGGAATGACACTTTCGATTTGCCCCTTACTAGAAAAGAATGGGAAATGATCGACCAAATTAAGGCGCTCGGTCGGTATGCTTTCGACCGTCTTATTTTAGGGTATCGTGGAGGGGCATCGGCCGATGCCTTTTTAATTGATCCCCCGCCTCAAATTAATGGGCTAGAGGAGGAGACTGCCCCTTCTGGTCGATTCCTTGTAATCTAACTACTTGCTGCATTCATGAGTATCAGCTTCGATTTCTGACCCGCTTCTTCTATAATTGTGCAACCATGGTGAAACTCAAGAATCTCGCCTCGTCTTCCAATTCCCCCAAATCCTAAGGCCAGCGCAAAGTCGCTAAACCTTCCTTGAAGATGAAGGAGCGAAGCACGAAGGTGGAGGTCAGCACAAATATCGCTCAGCCGACTGTGCCTGAACAGTCTACAACGCTCGCTCAGCCGACTGTGCCTGAACAGCCTACAGCGCTGCTGACTCAGTCGGCAGGTGAGAACCGAGCGGTTATGAAGGAAGAGGTGGAACGACCGCTCAAGAGAAAGAAAACCACTCGAAATCTTGAACGATCGTCCTGCCGACTGGACAAAGGTAAGGAGAAGGAGCGAGTGCCCAGCACCGAAAAGTGGGTGTCCACGATCAGCCTTAATAAGACTGCATCGCTTAGGGACATCAATGTTGCTCTTCACGTTGCCTAGAAGGTTGTTCCTCCTGCGGACGAAGAGTTTTTGGATTCATTGAACGACAAGGAGATGTTGGCTAGTCTCGTACGTGGCTGCGCAAGGGTAACTTCCACCCCCTTCTCTCTGTCTGTTTTTTTTTACAAAGTTCTTCATCACAGGATCTGGCGTTCGCCTCTGGAATGTATCAACGTATTGATCGGTTCGACCGAGTCACACGATCGATGGACCAGGAGATTAAAAACCTTCTTGGCCAGGTCAACACTTTGAGAGCTCAACTTTCAGAGGCGGACGAGGAAAAGAATGCTTTGGGAGCTCAACTTGCTTCGGTGGAGGAGGATAAGAACATTTTGGAGGAAGAGAAGAGCGTTTTGAGAGCTCAACTTGTGTCGATGGAGGAGGAGAAGAGCAGAGTGGTTGCGTCAAGGGACGAGCTGGAAGAAAAGTGTCGAGCATTGCAGCTCAATAATGAGGACCTGAGGGAGGACGTTCGCAATGCCAACTCCAAAGCAACTATGGAACAAGAGCTCCGTCTGAAGGTCCTTCGTGACTGCCACGAAGCGGTGATGGAGAGAGCAAAGGCTAAGAGGAAACTGCTTGAGCTACAAAGCTCTGTCAAAGAGCAAAGAATTGAGGTAATCAAGTGATGGAAAGAGCGGTATTTAAATGATGAGTGCAAAGAATTTGCTTGCGATTTGACTCTTTCCATCTTGAGGAACTGCCACCGCGTTTACGTCTCTGATGGATCGGATGGTCCTTCATTTGAGGATTATGTCGAGCCAATGCTTCCCTTCGAGCTCGGCCTTTCAATCGAGGAGATAAAGGAGATAGCTGAGAAAGACGAAGAGACATTACCGGATGAGATACTGAATCTGAGTTCAAATGAGAAAGAGGAGTGAGCTCATGAGGGTGTCTCTCCGGTTGTTCCTACAGACCCTAATCCTGTCTCGGTTGCTTTGCCGCCCTCTGAAGCTACTTCTCCTGTCGATCTGGAGGCTCGCACTTCTCCCCCTACCGAGGGGTCAAAATGACTTTTCCCCTTTCAAAGCTCATCTGGTCGGGTTTGTGACCAGAACAAATATATGAGGAAATAAAACCTTTCCTATTTTTGTCCTCCGTTGTCTTCTTTATTATGTGAATTAAGCTTAGGTTGTCATTAGTTTCGTGTGAGGGACTGTCTTTTCAAATAATAGGCAACGAACGAGCGCGTTCGGTACCTATTGAACGGTAGTGAAGTTCGAGAGGATCATGGCTGGATGATCCAAAGGTCGAATGATGCTGAAGCCGAGCGATCCAAGATTGTTTTTTTGGTATCGCCTAATTCCAAGATCCGGTCTTGGCAACCTGGCTGAACGATGTTGAGGCCGAGCGATCCAAGATTATTTTCTTGGTATCGCCTGGTTCCAAGATTCGGTCTTGGCAACCTGGCCGAACGATGTTGAGGCCGAGCGATCCAAGATTGTTTTCTTGGTATTGCCTGGTTCCAAGATCCGGTCTTGGCAACCTGGCCGAACGATGTTGATAACAACCAATCGGTATAATGTTCTTCCTTTAGCCCATCCTGATAAGACTTTTTCTGCCGAGAAGTTTGAAACCCCTTTATTGATGATGATAAAGGAGTGGGCCATTAAAAAACCTAACTGGCAAGGCTAGGAAAAAGGTACCCACTGGCTACATGTATAAATGTGTAAGCAATAATAAAGTACAAGACAAAGAAATAAATAAAGTAAAGCTTATCTATTGGTAAAATATCTTCAGGTTTTGAGAATTTCAGGGCCTCGGTAGAATCTTGTCGTTCGTGTCGCGCAGGATGTAAGAGCCGTGTTCGGCTTGTTTGACCACTTGAAAGGGTCCTTCCCATATCTGACCGAGCTTTCCAGGGTGTTTCCCAGCCACCTCGTCCTTTCTTAGAATATAACCGCCGATCTTTATGTCGCTCGGCCTTACCCTTTTGTTATAAAACTTTGTCACTTTTTGTCTGATAGCTTCTGAACGAACGACTGCCCTATTTCTATCTTCACTAAAAAGTACAAGTTCTGCCCTGCGAGCTTCATTATTCCGTTCTTCTTGATAACTCAAGACTCTCTGGTTGTGCAGGACCATTTCTACTGGAACCAAGGTCTCTGCGCCAAAGGTCATTCTGAACGGCGTTTCTCCTGTGACTCCGTTTAGGGTTATTCTGTATGCCCACAACACTTCGTATAATTCATCTACCCGAGTCTTACGTCCATCTAAGCGCTTCTTAAGTGCACTCATTATCTTTTTATTGGTGTTTTATGCAAGACCGTTGCTTTGAGGATGAGCCACTGAAGTCAATTGGAGTCTTATCTTCAGTCGGTGACAGAAGTCTTTGAACTTGTCATTATCAAACTGCCGACTGTTGTCTGTAACCAAAACCATAGGCGTCCCAAAACGACTCAAAATATTCTTGCTGACGAAGTGTTCAATTTTCTGTTCAATAATAGTGACGACCGCTTCCGCTTCTACCCATTTAGTGAAGTATTCAATCGCTACTATCAAAAACTTCTTCTGCCCAGGACCGAAAGGAAAAGGGCCTAGTATGTCCATTCCCCATTGAGCAAAAGGGATGGGATGGCTCACAATTTTCAACCGCTCGGTCGATTGGTGGGACGAGTTGTTGTTCCTCTGGCAGGCCTCACATCGGTTAACCTTCTCTTGACAATCTTTTTTCATTGTCGACCAATAATACCCTTGTTTGATCAATTTGTGAGCCAACATTCTGCCTCCCAAGTGATTCCCGCACATTTCTTCATGAACTTCAGCCATTGCTTGTTTTGCCTCTTCTTTGCTCAAGCAACGTAATAGCGGCCAGTCATAAGAACGCTTGTACAGGATGTCATTAACAATCAAATATTCCACAACCTTTACCCTTAGTTTCTTGGCTTCCAGGGTTTCCACCGGCTGTGTTCCCTTAAGAAGGTACTGTCTGATCGGTTCCATCCAGCTTGATCGTTTTGCATCTGCTTCGAGGACTTCACTGGCTTTCTGAATGCTAGGCCGATCTATCCGCTCAACCAAAATGTTATTTCTTGCGTTTTAATCGGAAGCCATCTTGGAAAGCGCATCCACCTGAGCATTTTGCATCCTTTCTATCCTTCTAACCGAGTATTCTTCAAAATTACTCAACTCTTGCTTTACCAATTCCAAATACTTGATCATGTTGCTCCCTTTTACCTCATACTGCCTAGTGACTTGGCCGACCACTATTTGGCTGTCACTGTACACCTTCAAGAATTTCACTCCCATCTCTCTTGCCAATTGAAGACCGGCTACTAAAGCTTCATATTTTTCCTCATTGTTGGATGCTCTAAATTCTAATCGGAGAGCATACTCCACCTTTTCTTCCTAGTGCGGGCTAATCAAGACCACTCCTGCTTCGCATCCCTCAGCGTTGGACGAACCATCAACAAATAAATTCCAAGCAGGGCGTTGCTCATTCTGCGAGGTGGGTTGGCTCATTTCTGCAACAAAATCTGCCAATGCTTGGGCTTTGATCGTTGACCGTGGTTTATAATGTATATCGAACCCTCCCAGCTCTACCGCCCATTTTACTAGCCGCCTAGAGATTTCGGGCTTTTGCAAGCATTACCTGAGGGGTTGATCGGTCAATACCTCAATTGTGTGACTCTGAAAGTAGGGCCTGATTTTTCGTGCTGCGGTTATCAATGATAGGGCCAGCTTCTCAATGGGTGCATACCGCGCTTCTGGTCCGTTCAATACCTTACAGACATAATAGATTGGGAATTGTTCATTACCGTCCGATCGAACGAGAACTGCGCTGATCGCCTCATCTGTAACTGCTAGATAAATAATCAAGTTCTCCCCCTCAATGGGGCTCTACAAAATGGGTGGACTGGTCAGATATTGCTTCAAATGCTGAAATGCTCTCTCGCACTCATCCGACCATTGGAACTGGGTCACATCCGCCTTCCTTAGAATTTTGAAGAATGGGAGGCACTTTTCCCCCATCCTAGAAACGAATCTGCTCAGAGAAACTATCCGTCCTGTCAATATTTGAACATCTTTTAAGCATCGTGGTGAGGGCATCTGGACGATAGCTTCAATCTTTTCTGGGTTTGCTTCAATCCCTCGCTGAGTAATCATGAATCCCAGGAACTTTCCAGACGCCACAACAAAGACGCATTTTTCAGGATTCAGCTTCATTTGGAACTTATTGAGGGTCAAGAAGACTTCTTTAAGATTTTCCACATGTTCGGCGGCCGTCTTGCTTTTGACTACCATGTCATCCACATAAGCCTCAACTGTTCGACCGATCTGTTTCTTAAAAGCTTCCATAACGAGTCGTTGATAAGTAGCCCCTACATTTTTCAAACCGAACAGCATCACCTGGTAGTTATACGTGCCCTGGTCAGTTATAAAAGCCGTTTTTTCTTCATCTTCGAGACTCATTTGTATCTGATGATAACCAGAGAAAGCATCCAAGAAGCTGAGAAGCTCATGCCCTGAAGTAGAGTCGACCAGTTGATCGATTTTGGGTAGGGGAAGCTGTCCTTTAGGCATGCTTTGTTCAAGTCGGTGAAATCGATGCACATTCACCATTTTCCGTTTTTCTTCTTCACTAGTACCACGTTCGCCAACTATTCGGGGTACTTGACTTCTCAAATGAACCCAGCATCAAGTACTTTTTCTATTTCTTTCTCGATCACCCCTTGCCTCTCCTTGCTTTGCCACCGCTTCTTCTGCCTGACTGGCTTGTAGTCTTTCCGAATACTCAGAGAATGAGATGTTACTGCTCGAGAAGTTCCAGGCATGTCGCTCGGTACCCAGGCAAAGACCGATCTGTTCTTTACCAAGCAATCTGTGATCTCTTTGGCCAGCCCTTTTTCAAGTTCGGAACCCAGATTTGTGAATTTGGATCGGTCTTCCTCATCCAATATGACCTGCTGTGTTTCTTCTACAGGATTCATCTGTAGGAAAATCCCGGGACGGACATCATATGTCCAGGCAGCGGAAAACAAAAATTTTTGTTCCCGGGACTTTCCCGATCCCCAGGATCCTG
>JANZLH020000143.1:1179483-1194685 GCA_026770325.2 Erythroxylum fimbriatum
TAGTAGCGGTAAGCGGATATCGTTCCCACGAGGAATCTCTAACGGTAAAGGTTAGCTAGTTCAAACGAAAATAGAAAAGGGGGGTTTTGTCGCGGCAATAAAAATAAAAGGAAAAATTATAAATCGAAACCATAATTAAATTTAAATCAAAAGAAATAATTAAATAAACAAACTTCATAACTGGTCTTTATTGAAACTAACAAAACCAATAATTGAAATTGTTCAGACATTGAAAGCAATAAAACAGAAATTTAAATTAACCAAAGTCCCTAATCTAAAAATAAACTAATCGGAAATATGCAGATAAATTAAACCATAAAACAAAAGGAAATCAGTTGCGGCAGCCTATAGCAAAACATAATGTGCGATGATATGATGATGATGAAAATTGAAGGACCCAGCAAGAGAACAACAGGTGCGGCGATACTGTTGGTTAACGCAGATAATAAGAAAGCAGGCGATGATCTACTAATTAATTAAAGACAAGAATAAGTCATGATGCAGTAGCCTTCAAGAGTGCGATGATGTGTCTGGAACAATCAAAACTTGGATGATGGACAGAGGTTGCGGCAGCTGGAAAAAACAAGAAGAGAAGTTGCGGTAATCAAGAATGATGAATGCGATATTGCTACTGCTAGGTGAAATCAGAAATCGTGGATCCAAGAGGTGAAGGTGCGGCAATTGCTAGGCTGGAGAAAATAGAAAATACGATGATAGATCCTAAAAGCAAGAAGAGGGACAGGTGCGGTTTGCTGGAAAAAATAGAGAAGACGATGATCTGGAAAATCCAGCAGGGAAGGTCCGTAACTTGCTGGAGAAAACAGAATATATCCTGGTCTCTTTGCAACCCTAACTTCCATTCATCTACTGCAATCAACATTAGTCTCCTTCTTGAATTAAACCTCTTCATTATCTTGATTTGACTTGATCCAGATTGATTGGTCTTTTAATTTTGGTGGAAGACATCTTGAAAAGAAGTCCAGCAGATCTTGGATTGTTGTGTTCTAATTGGATTCCAATTCTGGAAAATTTGCAGATTTGGGATTTCTTCTATATTTTTCCTCTTTTCGATCTTTTTTCGTCTTTTTGGTATTGACAACCACCTGTGAATATTCAACAATTAATTTCATTAATTTACGAACACAAATTCACAAATAAACCAAAATTAAGTCCAAAGTATATGCATTATAAATGACTTATCAACGTACTTGTTAATAATGCCTTGAGTTTGTAAAAAGCTTCCTTGCAGTCCTTCCCAAAGTCAAATGGAATGTCTTTTTGTAGTCACTTTGATAATGGTATTGCAATCTCGGAAAAATCTTTAATGGACTTACGGTAAAATCCCACATGTCTACGAAAAGATTTGTCCTTAACGTTTATAGGGTAAGGTAAGTTCATAATTAAATTCACTCTATCTTTATCAACTTCTATACCCCTAGATGAAATCACATGTCTAAAACAATGCCTTTATCTACCATAAAGTGACATTTTTTATAATTTAACACTAAATTTGTTTCAATGCATCGTTTAAGAACCTTAGGTAAATGATTTAAACAATCATCAAATGAATCTTCATAAATAGTGAAATAATCTATGAATACTTCAATGCAATTTTCAGTATCCTCAGAAAATATACTCATTATGCATCTTTGGAGCGTACCTCGAGCATTACATAGACCAAATGACATTCTCCTAAAAACATACGTTCTAAAGGGATGCATAAATGTAGTCTTTTCTTTATCCTCTTGAGTAATTACTACTTGATAGTAACCTAAGAAACTATCCAAAAAGCATAAACATGATTTACTAACAAGTCTTTCTAACATTTGATCCTCAAAAGGTAATTGAAAATGGCCTTTTCTAGTAGTTAAGTTAATCTTTCAAAGTCTATGCACATTCGCCACCCATTCTATATCCTCATTGAGACCAACTCATCATTCTAGTTTCGTATCACAATCATACCAGTTTTATTTGGCACAACATGCACTGGACTTACACATTCACTATTCGAGATTGGATAGATTATACATGCATCTAACAATTTTAAAATCTTTTTCATTACCACATCTTTCATTATTGGATTGAGTCTTTTTTAGGGCTCCCATTTTGGTTTAGTCTTCTCATCTAAGAGAATCCTATAGATGCAAATCGCCAGGTTAATGCCTTTTGTGTCCACTAAAGTCCAACTGATTGTAGTTTTGTATTCTTTAAGTAGTGTTACTAATTTTTCCTCTTACCCTTTAGTCAACCTTTTTGAAATAATTGCAGGTAATGACTCTCCATCACCCAAATAAACATATTTTAGGTGATCAGGTAAGGCCTTCAATTCGATCTTTGGAGTCTGCAAAATATAAGATAGCATTTTCTTGTGATTTATAGTAAGTTCAGCATTCAAATTTTATGAATCTATTTGCATTGCTGATAACGATTCTACAAATTCACAAGTTTCATCAATTTGCTCGTTCACTTCTGATTTAGCCCCTTAAACTCTAACTCATATTTAATATTTTCATCATTAAATATATCATGCACAAATGAATCCACAATATCCATATGATAGACAAATTGGAAATCATTAGGGTATTTTATTGCTTCCAAAACAGTAAACGTTACTATCTCTCCATCAAATGCTACAGAAAGAGTACCCTTATTCACTTCAATTTTCGTCTTAATTTATAAATGACCTACCTAACAAAATTGAACTGAACTTTCAACACTATCTCCATCCATTTTCAAGATGTAAAATTTCATTGAAAATATCAAACCATTAACTTGGACTAAAGCATCATCAATAACTCTAATAGGGCGCACATACGAACAATTAACAAGTTAAATAATCATATTAGTTTTTTTGCAAAGAATTAAAATTTAAAGCTCAACAAATTGAGAATGGCATGACATTAATAGATGCACCTAAGTCTAGCATAACATGCTCAATTTTCTTATTACCAATAACACACGGAAGTGTATACATACCAAACTCTTTGCATTTTCTGGTAATTTCCTATTTATCATGGTTGATACATTCTTACCCAGAATTATGCTCTCCTTGTCCTACAACTTTCTTTTATTTGAGCACAGCTCTTTCAAAAACTTGGCATATTTCGAAACCTGCTTGATGGCTTCCAGAAGTAGTATATTGATTTTCACCTTTTTGAAGGCTTCTAGGATCTCGCTTTCATTTTCATCATCTTTTAGTTTAACCAACCTGCTAGGAAAAGGAGGTACACGTGCATTAATTGATATCATTGAAGATGAATAATTTTTTACCTTTATTGATTCTTGAGTTGGAAGTTCTTCCTTCTTTTCTCCATCATTGTGCTTTTCTACCTCTATTGGTAAAGAAGTTCCAGATTGAATTTCCGTACTACTTCTTAAAGTCATTGCACTCACATTCTCCTTATAATTGACCGCCATTTTTTAAGGTAATTTTCCTTATGCTTGAGCTTCCAAATTACCTACGAATGTAGCTAATTGAGTGATATGATTTCCTAAGTTCTGAAGTTTTGCTCTTGTTTCCTGTTGAAATTGTTGAATGTTAGTAGCAAGTGCCTTAACAATTTTGAGCATATGTAGGGGCTTGAGAATGTTTAAAATTGTGAGGCTTGAGGATATTTAAAATTGTAAGGTTGATATCGTTATTGGCCTCCTTGATTTATATAGCTAAAGTTTGGATGGTCCCTATATCCTGGATTGTAGTGATTAGAATATGAGTCATATTTTTGTTGATATTGATCAGGAAAACCCCCTATTGCATTAGCTTCTTGAAGAGTCTTATTACAATGTAGGGCACATATCCATAGGATGTCTAGAGAATAAGCATATTCCATACACTCTTGCCGATTGCAATTGACCTACGACCATTTGAAAAACTAGAGCAGTCAAATCTGAAATGTTATCCTCAAGGTGCGTGTTACTTACCTCATTCACACACTTAACGGCTCCATCCATCGTTGTCCCAAATTGTTGAGAAATTTTTACCATAATTGATATCAAGTGTCTAACCGCCTTAGGTATTTTATTTACTAAAGCTTCTCCACTAGCTACATCGACCATACTCTAATCTATCGATAATAGTCCTTCGTAAAAGTACTGAATCAAGAGTTGGTTAAGAATCTAATGATGTGGACAACTGTCACATAACTCTTTAAACTTTTTCCCAATAGTAATGTCATGTTTCTCTCGTAATTTGTCTTATCCTACATGTCTCCTTTCTAATATTCGTTGCTTTTGATGTACAAAAAAACTTTTCCAAAAATATCATTTTCATCTCATTTCATCTTGTTACTAAATCAGGGGAAAATAATATAGTCAATTATTTGCCTTATCTTTCAATAAGAACAGAAAGGCCTTGAGATTAATTTGCTCTTCTGTCACCCCTTATTGTTTCATTATGGAGCAAACAACATCAAATCCCTTCAGGTGTTTATGTGGATCTTCACCTACAAGACCACGAAAAATAGGGAGTAAGTGAATCAAACAAGATCGCAATTTGAAATATACCTCAACATTTAGAAATTGTCAGTATAAGGGTTGTTGATTCAAATTCAGTGCTGCGAACTCCCTCAGTGTTCTAGGGTTGATATTTTCCTACTTTTGGTCCTCTTCTTGAAAATTAGAGTCTTCACCAATTGTTAGATCTATTTCAACTTTTACTTTTAAAAGTGAACGACTGCTTCCTTACTTGGACTCTTTTCTCAAACGATGTGTTGTCTTCTCAATTTCTAGATTATACTGTAATTTACTTGTTTGAAAAGCACGAGTCATAAAATATAAAAGATTAGCAGTAACTGTAAGACAATGCAAAGAAATTAAAAAAACTTGAAATAGTTCACCGATAACGGTGCCAAATTTGGTCAAGTTGTCAAAGTCCCCAAAATAATTATGATTCTCCAAACTTATTATAGTAGTCATGGAACCAGGTCAAATTACTAGAGAACGAAACAATAGTTTCTTAATTTCAAGTAATAAAATAAAATTGGAGGTTTTGGATTAATTAATTAATTAAAAGGAAATAAAATAAATTAACTGAATATAAAAGGGATAATTTCAAGAATATGCAACTCCGATTCAAGGAGAATATCTCATATAATTGTAACATTGATCATTAATTTAAAAAAATATTTTTCACAATTTAAACAGTTAGTCTGAAACATATTAGCATAGCCATAATAGGTCTCAAATTTTCCTAGATTAATTGGTTCATACCTAACATCCAAATCAAAACTTATCATTCATTAACTGGGTATGATAGTATTATATATCAAATAAATGATAGCAACAAGCTTAGTGAAAAAGGCTAAACCCCAAATTAAATAATCAAGATAACTGCAGTTATTCAATTTAGTTTTCTTGTTTATCATAAGCTAAGTATGCAATTACATAAATAACCTATTTGTTACTTGTACCAATCCTTTATAACAATTACAAATCATTGAACTCATAGATAGCGATAGAATAATTAACATTAAATTACATTGTCAGATTAATCAATATTAATCATTCATCAAGTATAAGAACTCAAAACAAAAAATACTTAAATTAAAACATGAATAAAAGATTTAGAACACAAAACCTCACAAGTTTACAACTAGAGTTTCGAATCCCCTTGAATCAAAATAATTGAGTTTAGTCACACATGACTTTTGCTCCAATAACAAAAATAAAAGAGAGACAAAGAATTGAGAGAAAAGTAAGAAGATGATGATTCCTTTTATTGTGAGTAACTTCCCTTTTATAGGATTTTTCTGATCTAATCCTAATCTAATTCTACCTTATAAAAATGTCTATCTAAAACAAATTCAATTTCAAATTCTTACAAGATATGAATAGAAAGAAGTTTCCTAGTTAAACTCCAACTCTTCAAATGATCAGTCTTATCTACTGCAGCAATCTCTTCACTTGATCTAAAAATTGTGATTATCATCAATAATGTCTCAATTTGATGCAATCTCCACTTTTCATCTCCCAAAACAAAACAAACATTAATTTTACTATTTAAGCCCAAAAATAAATCCAAAACAAAGGAGATAATATCAATTAATAAATCAAGATAGCATCTTATCACATGGTGATTAAGGTGTTTATAGAAAGAAAATTCTTGGGTACTTTTGGCAAAAATTTAAAAAGGCGGGGACTATCTAGCTAGCTAGCTAGAGAAATAAGAGAAACATGGAAGAAGAACGGTGAAGTAGTGCAGAGTTGAAAGAGTTGAAAATCACATCTGTGGTGGGTCTGTAGAGGAGTTATGGCCTAGGGCCCTTATCAAGGTGCTTTTGTTCTTCCTTTCTAACAATTTCTTATTTCGTTCCTTCAATCCTATTTATTTAATACAAACTACATTTTGAATTGAAAATGGACAATTTCTTATTTCGTTCCTTCAATCCTATTTATTTAATACAAACTACATTTTAAATTGAAAATGGATATTTTTATCATCATTACAATCGTCACCACAATTTTCATTTGAATTATGATCCTTTCATTGCGTTAGTATGAAATCTACAACTCTTAGTTGTAAGGCTTAATGATTGGGCTTAACTTTGTAAATTTCTTTACATCAATGAAGTTATAAGTAAATTTGTGTTTTAAGAGTGAAAATAATAGATCATCAATTAAAAATATACAACAGAACATATCAGGAAAATTTTGTAGTCATTAAGTCATGTGCTCTAAATAAGAAGGACTTATGCGATGCAATGATGGGTTCCATTATCTGTTTTTTGAATATTAACACTTGATAATTGTAGCCAATATTGTATAAGAGACAACATGCTCAGGATACACTTCTTATTTCACCTTGAACTTAGCCAAAAATTCTGGGGGCCACGTATCTTTTAGTTAGGGGAAACTGGATTTACTTAGTTATAAGAGGTTGCATGGCTGCATAAGCAAAAATGAAGATGATGATTCTTTGGCTAAAATAGAGGCTGCTGAGGAGGCCATAGAGGCAAAGCAAAAGGTATTTAAAAGTCATTATTGTTTGACATTGCCAAATTATTAATGTTGAACATTGTTTTGTCCTCCAAGTAAATTATTTGTCTGTTCCTTTAACTTCTGTTTGGTTTTAATCATCGATCTTTCGTTGCAACTGCAACAAAAATCATCATTTAAGCTATCGAGAAAACTTGCAACAGAGACCAATAGAGTCTGATGTTAGTGATTTGCAATATTGGCTTTCAGTAGAGTCAGAGCAGTTCCATACCTTTTATTGCTTTTTTGGCTTCTTGATTCTCTCTCTGTCTCTCTCTCTCCATCTCTCTTGGTCAGAAGTGGTATGATTGATAAATTAGCTCACCAAAATTAAATTCCTGTTCTAATTTTTTCTTCATATCCAGATTTTATCATCTCTTGTTTGTTATGCACTGCATACTCTACTAATTAAGTTTCTATTCTAGGTGTAACATTGTTGTTCAATGAGCCTCCCGATGCTCGAAAACTTTATGTAAGATATGTTTTTAAAGGTGGTGATGTGCTAAATGGTAAGATTTATGATTTAAGCTCTTTTGTCTAATTTTATTTCTTAGTTTTTAGTTGGGATGTATTCTTGACATTTGAATTTCAAAAGTTTGTGGGTGCATTATTTGGCTTAATAATTGGTCTTTAGTTCTACTTAATCCCACAATATTTAATTGGTTGGCTTATCTTTCGTATATGATAGCTTTTTTTTCTAATTGAAAATCAAACTAGCTTAATTATGCATAATATTAGGCACTTTATCTATCTTGAAGTTGTTTTCATGATTCTCGTGGCTTATCTTTCGTATATGATGGCTAAGGTATGAAGTTGTTCTCATCGACATGAACAAACTTACAGTCGTCCCAGTTACGTTGTAATTTTTTGTAATCTCAACATTTATAATTTGTAAATTGGTCTTTGTATGTATTATTTTGTCTATAAGAATTGTTAACGATGTAATTAAAATCTTGTATACAAAGAATATTCTTTTTACTGGTATAATTTAATGATATTTTACTTTTTATATACAATGCTTCAAATTATCAATTATTTTTTATAACATTTTTATAATAAATTAACAACAAAAAATCTAGATATCATAGACAATAATATGGATTAAAATGTCACAAATAATTATAATTAATATGGTATAACATTTTGTTAAAATATATATTAAAATTTTGACTACCTTTTATAAAATATAGCTAAAAACGTTTGACTATGTTTTCAAATAAAACTTTTTGACCATATTTTTAGAAACATAGCTAAAAACCTTTGGCAATGTATCTGAAAATATAGCTAAAAATTTTTTGCTATGTTTTTGAAAGTGTAGCTAATAATTTTTAGCTACGAAAACCAAGCATAGCCAAAATGTATTGATGACGATTTCCCGAAACGTCGCTACTAATTTTTTGCCACTAAAATAAATCGTAGGAAAAAACTATTAGCGACCATTAGAGAAAAACGCCGCCTATAGTTTTCAACTGCGAGAATTCAACGACATGTTTGGTGATGAATATAAATCGCGTTAATGACTATAAGCGACGATTTTGGGACTTTTAATGACGATTTTTTTTAAGCCAAATATGGTTTCTGTTGTAATGATTATAAATTAATTTTTTAAGGAAGTGAACAAAAAAGATTGTATTATATCTAACAATGCAACATTCAGTTAATTATCACAATTACTTAATGAAAAATAAGTCATTTAATGAATTTATATATTAAACATACACAAAATGATAAAATGAATATGTTCAATCTAAATTTATTTTTAAAATAAGTGAACAAAAAAGGTTATACTATACATGAGAAATGCAACATTCATTTAATTAGCATAATTACTTAATGAAAAATGAGATCTTTAATAAATTTATTTATTAAACGTACATAAAATGATAAAATGAATAAGTTGAAGCTAAATTTATTTTTAAAGGAAGTGAAAAATATATTATATATGAGAAATGCAACATTCAATTTAATTACCACAATTACTTAATAAAAAATGAGGAATAAGTTGAAACTAAATTCACTTTTAAAGGAAGTGAACAAAACATATTATATTATATATGAGAAATGCAACATTCATTTAATTAGTACAATTGCTTAAAAAATGAGTTATTTAATAAATTTATATATTAAACAAGTGTAAAATGATAAAATGAATAAGTTGAAACTAAATTCATTTTTAAAGGAAGTGAACAAAAAGGATTATATTATATAGGAGAAAAGCAAAGTTCATTTAATTAACACAATTGCTTAAAGAAAAATGAGTTATTTAATAAATTTATATATTAAACGTACATAAAATGATAAAATGAATAGGTTGATACTAAATTCATTTATAAAGGAAGCAAACAAAAAAGATTATATTATATATGAGAAATGCGCAAAAAATATTATTTATCAAATCAAAAGAGTATCATTGTGCATCCAAATTTTGTAATGATACAATTTACAAGAAGTCAAAATGAAATTATCAACTAATGATGGAGATTTGGTGTCTTGGAGAGCTAAGACTGGAGAGCAAACATTGAAATTGAGAACCTGAAAAAAACACATAAGTAAATAATTATATTTTCAATTAAAAAAAAGTAAAGCAGTCATATGAAAAATTAAGTAATTATAAAAACAAAGATTAAAGATAACAAACTTGTAGTACAAGAAAGGGGATAGCTAATCGTTACAATCAGGATCGTCAATAGTTTGCGCGACTTCATCTACATGTAGAAACATTATTATGTAAATAATATCTAATATTGTAATTTTATTAAATTAATTTTAAGCACATAATAATAGTTAATAAACAATTAAATATACCTTCATCATAGAATATATTATCGAAATATTTTCAGTTGTTTGACTAGTCACATCTGCATCAGTTTCTGTAGTTGTATTAATATAAAAATTTAAAAAAATACTATACAAGTTAATGTCATAAAAAATAAACAAAATTGATATACATAAAGAAAAGAGTTTCCCCTCAGGATCTTCATCATCTAACCAACTTCAGGTACATATAAAGGCTTCCACAGTATGAGGATGAAGTTGAGGACAATGAGAACTAATAACCCAACTGTCAGTACTAAAAACAGACCCTTACGCAACAGTACGTGATGGAATTGCTAACAGGTCTCGTGCAATTATTTGCATAATTAGAAAATTATTTCTATGGTTCTTTCACCATTGCAATACATCAAACTCCATGTCTTCAACTTCAGCCCCCACAATCATCAGTCAAATACTTGTCCAACTCTATCATACTATTAGAAGTCCTAGAACCTTTTTTTTTCCTTTCTTGAATTTTGTAAATAAGAGCATCAAACTAGTCTTAGAAGATGATCTTGAACCTGAAGTCAGAGCTAAATAGCCTAAACTAATGTGTTCCTGAATTTTGTCCAATCTAAGTTGATAATTATTAAACAAATCAAACCATAATTGTTTAATGATATCGATATGCTCTTACGTCCAATCACCATACAACATGTTATATATAAAATTAACCCCTTCTATCTTGTATATCGAGTCAAATACAAATATGATTGTCACAGTATGTCTAACCATATACTAGGAAAAATTGAACTTCTCTGTCATCTGCTCTATCATAACCCGAATCACCTCACTGGAATCAAACATCCAATCAAATAAAGCTTTCTTAATCTCACACATACCAGTAAAGCAATTGTGCGAAGTTGGATATTTTGTTCCTGAAAACAATTCAGTAGTAGTATAAAATATTTTCGATTTTGCACAAAGTTCTTTAGCTAACTCTCATTTCTCTTATGTAGACAGGCAAATATATCGAGAATCTCTTTGTCTTAACCTAATAAATACCTCAACATAAGGGATTGCTGACTCTAACATCTTCAAGGTTGAGTGTCATTTAGTAGGACAATTCAATACCAACTTCTTCGTCCTCGAAATGCCTAGTTGTGAAATATCTTCAAAATTTTCAACTCTTTTGGGTGTTGAACTCTAATATACTATATTATTCTGAATCAAATCTACTACTTCCTTTATGATTTCCAACTCGTCCTTCACAATCAAATTCAAAATATATGCAAAACAACGCATATGGACCCTCTCATTAACCAACAAGATCCCAATATTAAAGAATATAATTTACCCTATTAGTCTACAATATAAGTTTGGTCAATCTCAATATAATGTGTTGTCACCATTATATAACCTTTCTTTTAGTTATTAGATGTCTAAATGTCTATTATGATGGCAAGAAATCTTTTGATCCTCGTATATCTTCATAATGTCTTTCTTCAAAATGTTCCGAGTTAGGATCTTGAAGGTCAATTAAATTGAGGTAAGCAACATTTTAAATCTTTTGCTATTAACAATAAAGAGAAGATGTTCATCACCAATGACCATACTAACCATAAAAAAACCTTGATTTGTCGTTGTCATAAGTTATAGCAGTCATTTCATTCTTCCCTCTCATTAGGTTAAGGGTCAAAAATGTTTGATCTCATAATACGATCTTCTTTCTGTTACACGAATTCAAATATCTCTTTAAATGTGAGGTTCCACCATTCGAACTCTCAGCCAACGTCTTGTGACAATATTTATATTCTGCCTTCTCTACTCAATCCATTAATCTAGTTTGTTGAAGTGATTCTAAACTTCATTTTTCAATGAACCTAAACTTCTATCTTACTTTGTACATGATTAGAAGTATCTGCTTGTATACTCTCCGGTAATGGATTAAAACTCTCCACCAAAGGAATATTCTCATCCATTACAACTGTATTAGTTATTCATGGACATTTACATGTATACATATACCTTTATAATGATGATGATGATAGCATCTACATAGAGTACATTAAGATGCTATTAAGGAAGTTGCCTAATCAATTGTTTCGACCTTGTCAAACTAAGTTTGATAATGGGTATAAACATAATAGATTAAGTGAAGAAAGCTTTGAGAAGTTTCACAAGGGTAACATCTCCCAATTCTAGGTAACATGAGAATAATAATATCACCAATCAATATTGTCATTTCTTTTCTTTGTCAACAATCAAATTGTACATAAATGATTTAGAAAAACTTTTGATAGATAATATAAAATGCTAGAAGTCATATCTTATTCTCATATTATAATTTCGACATCCATAATTTTTCCTATAATAATCTTTCTAGAGTAAAATCACCTAGCATCATCTGCTAAAAAAATAACATGAACTCTGGCTTCTGGTGCCTTTTTCCTACTACCTTTTTCCTACTGTCGTGATTCATTTCTGAAATAATTAAGTCCTCAACAATTTCGCAGACTGTCCAAAAATTAAAATTTTCGCACAATTAAATCGACAATCACAAAAGCAGAATACCAAAGACACCGACGTTTGGTAACGCAGTTCAGCACACCTTGCCTACGTCTGCGGGGCCCTCACCCAGATTAAATACTTTCACTGTAGTTCTAAAAAAAAATTACAACAGATTGATCTACCCCCAGAAGACCCAATCTTTGTAACCAACCCACAGCCTAACTACCCGTGAAAGTTTTCACGCCTAATAACACGACCGACTCGTGTTAACCTCGTCAGAGGATTTTCTTCAAACTCTTCCTACTTAAAATCAAAGATAACTAAAATCAAGATCACTACTATTTCAATTCTGAACTAAGACACTAATAAACCAAATAACAGTACCCACAAGTTCTTCAACTATCAATCTATTAATATAAAATATCCAGCAAACAAAATCAACTATAAATCACTCAATCAACGTAACCAGCAATGACATCAGCTACACTTCACCATGAGACTACTTGAATAAAGAGATACTGTCGAGTATTGCTGCACCAAAGGAATATCTCACACTAGCAACTCAGTCAAGAGACAAAGCAACATCAACGCAGAAGAAGGACCATCAACGGCTCAGCCAACACACCCAGTGCACACACGTATTTTCCTTCACAGCCACACTAACAGTTTACGCAACACACAGCCAATCAAGAGATAAAAGACAGCAATCCTTCAGCCTACTTTGACAGCACCCATACAAAATATTCTTCACTCCAAAAGAGATCTGGTCATTGCGTAGCCACACCACTAATATTCACCAACAATCAGAATTGCACAGTTCAACTCAAACAGCCCTAATACCTCTGCCACCTCAGCAACCACACGATACGATAATTCCCTTTTTAAACATCCCTTGAAGATTGCCTTTGATAATTCCTTTTAAAAAAATAATGTTAGCACCCGAAAATCAAGCCACTAATCCACTTTCCAATTTCAACAAAATATTTAATTTGAATGCCAAAAATAAAAACTAGAATAAATAAATTCTAACAATCTCCCCCTCTTTTAGCATTCTTGTCTCAACAGCAAAACCAGCAATTGGAAATGGATAGAACAAAACAGATACTCCCCCTCAAGTCAAAGCAGATACTCCCCCTCAAGTCACAAATCCGAACATCAACAAAAGCAACAAGAACTACAAACAGTAACACCCTATGCTATGATCTCCCCCTTTGAGACAATAAATGACAAAAGAAAAAAACTTGAGAAAAGAGCGTGTCAGCGGAAGCAATCTAGAGGACAAGCAATATGGAACGAGCAGAAACAGAACAAATCGTCCAAAGTGCATAACAAGGAATGACTATCTATTGAAACACCTCTAAGACACAAGTAAAAAAGCCTTGTACTAGTTAAGAACACACAAGATTAAACCGAGTAGAATTCATTCAAGTCATGACAGATCACCGACCAAAAACCTGCCAAGAGAAATCATTCGCAAGTAAGCAGAGAAGAATAATGAAATTACCAAGTACCAAGTAACACCAATTTCAGCTTTGATTCACAAAATATTCGTTTACTTTTGTTCAACTTCAGCACATTTGGAGCACTTTTTAGGCTTGTCTGAGATGTCATCAACCTTTCGGCGCGAGGGCGAATAATTGTGATACCCGCATCTGGCTACTCGGAGTCACAAGCTCAGATGGCTACTAGCTCTACTCTTTATCCATTACCGGATAGCGGAGTAAGAATTTGATTTGAATTTGTGCTCCTTTTTTTATTT
This sequence comes from Erythroxylum fimbriatum, assembly GCA_026770325.2. Taxonomy (NCBI): domain Eukaryota; kingdom Viridiplantae; phylum Streptophyta; class Magnoliopsida; order Malpighiales; family Erythroxylaceae; genus Erythroxylum; species Erythroxylum fimbriatum. The sequence goes on from JANZLH020000143.1 coordinate 1,193,480, forward strand.
TTTGTTTTATTAGAATTATTTGCTTTGGTTATGTTAAGTAACTTGGCAAAAACATTAAGCTCGCAACTTACAGGCAAAGAAACAATGGTAGATCCGTGGTAAGTGTGCTAATCATGAATTGACCATTTCAGCATACAAATAATTACTCAAAATCCATTAAGCAGGCTCATGTCACTTGCATCCAAGAGAGTCTCAAAGAAGGTCATTCCAAATTATGAGCAAAAGAAAATCTATTCGGTCAAAGCTAGTAAACTATTGCAAGAGTTGGACTCTTTAACACACGCTGCTTAATACCCAACGACAATAGAGAATATAATAAAAACAAGCCTAAGAACTAGAAGATCAGAAAGCATGCGATAGCAGGAATGAAAATATACGGAATGCAACAGAAAGCATTAACAACCAGTAACAAAACAGAAGAAACTAAGAACCCGGAGGTTTAAGAACATGGCGCTTCAATTTGCGAACAGCCTCGGTAAGCGCCTGGAGTCCGCCTTCAATACGCTCTAACTCAGCAAGAAACTCAGCATTTGGATTTGATGAGGGACCCGTTGCAGTCGACGGGCCCGAAGCAGCATAAGGCAAGTCAGCCACCCGTAGTTGCCAAAATATCCGCGACGAAATATTCATGAGAGGAACATTGTGCAAGATACTCGATTCAAGCCTGGGAACGCCATTTACATACAAGAACTGTGTGATTAAACAAGGAAAATATAAAAGAGAATGAGACTTACTCTCAATGGACAACATTGAATCAACAATAAATCGGCCAAGATTAAAACGAACGCCTGTGCCGATAGCATATAGGAGTTTTGCTTGTGCCGGATAGATAGTCACCGCATGAGTAGTAGGCAGCCAGTTTGAAATCATCAATTTGAACAAAACGAAATACTTCTGAGTAAGCATTGAAGAGCGAAACCCACTTGTCTTAGGCCAAGCAGAAAGCTTCCCACCAGTTAAAATTAGGGCAGGTGATCAGAGGTGATCTCCCAATCATCATCGTAAAAGGAATCGCCAACAATATTCTCAAATTGCAAAAACATATTAAGGCGACGAGCATCAAAACCAACAACTTTTCCCCGCACATACACGACACCAAACATAGCAGCACTAACATTCAAAAGATCACCAGATAGATTTGAGTAAAATTCCTTTACCAATTCAGTATCATAGTGCTGAGGCAACAAGGACACATGAAGCAGTGAG
>JANZLH020000143.1:1217045-1234810 GCA_026770325.2 Erythroxylum fimbriatum
GGGGGGCCGGGGGTCAATATTTAAAAAATTTCCTTATTTAATAAAAATTATATAGGTAAATTTAAAAAAAAAATTTTTGAAAGGGGGGGCCAACGTGGCTCCGTCAATGCTTAATCCTTTTGTCTGGCGAATTTATGAGCTATTTACCAGGAACTGGACTGTTGTTCATCGACATGTTTATCGAGAAAGCAACAGATGTACGGATTGGCTCGCAAACTACGCCAGTCATTTTGCTGTAGGTGTTACTTATTTTACTACTACTCCCGTTGGGTGCCACTTTATCCTATTAGAGGATTTGTCATAAATTTGTTTCCCCCAACTTACTGTGTAATTGTTATGTTCGCCTTCTTTTTTAAAAAGAAAAACAAAAAACAAAAACAGTTGGCATCAGAGGAGACACGGACCCCTTCAATTAGAAAGTCAAAGTAACCATCTCGTAACAATTCCTATTCAAGGAAAAAAAATCAATAGAAGAAGTGCAGGAGTTGGTAAACAGTCAATGCTTTCTGAAAGAAATATGATTTAGTTTCTGAAACTCTGATACATTCAACAAACTCTCAAGCCCAAGGCCCCACCATCATTTCAGGTTTCCTTTACATAAATTCTATTTAGATGTTCAACTTTCGAGGTGATCAATAATACATTTTACAGATAAAAAATACACACATTCTTTACAATCTAAAAAACCTTTAAAATTTGTAATTTGTAATTAGTTTATTAATAAGAGGTTACCAAGGAACTATGCATACTACTAAATAGGGAGCCGCAGAATACACTAGCTACGCCCAAGATGTAAAATGGGTGCATAAGGCGCAACTTCGAATATGGAATTCAAAGAGATCAAATAGGAATTGATACTCTGAATTATAGAACTATAATGAAATATACGATCAACCAACATTTATCGAATTTGAAACAAAGTCAGAAGAAATGGTTCGATCATCTTATTTTTCTTTCTCGAACCGAGAGATCCATGAATTGGGATCCTAATGCATATAGATACAAATGGTCTAATGAGAGCAAGAATATCTTGAAATTTCTCTTCTAATTCAAAATCGTGGTGTAACGTGTACCCGCCCCCGTTCCATTCATGGAATAGATGAAATAAATCAAAAAATAAATTTTTGTTTAAGAAAGAAATTTTATCGGAACTGTCCATATCCAGTTCATCCTTCATAACCATATCACATCCCGGATCTGATGAAATAGGATGAATTGAGACGGTATTTTACATTAATTAAATTTTAATAATTTATTATAATCATCTTAAATTAGTTCAAATTATATTTAAAAGTTAAGCCGAACTACCATATTAATGACATTTGATTAGTTCGTGTTTAATATTTACATTATATATGTTTTATTCAATATTTGTCTGATTCAACAATGAAAATCTTGAAAAAGTTAATTTTTTGGTTTAGTTTTTAATTTTCCACTTTGACTAGTTTAATAATTTTTGTTGTTAAAAACTTATCAATTTAAATCAATCAGCCGATTTTCATAAACAAATCAATTGCATAAACTAAAACAAATTAATTAATTTTTATTTAATAGTCTCATTTTTAATTAACTTTTAAAATTTTTAATAAGTAAGGAAAAATTTTAATCATTTTGAAATTCTTCAATTTTATTCCGTTTTTAACTAATTTTATGACAATACAATTCTAATAAAACCTTTTAAATTTTAGATTTTTTGTTTTATCAGTTTAACTTTTGAAACTATTGGTCTTATCTTTTTTTAATAGAAATTTTAAAAATTAAAATCAAAAGGAGATTTTTTAAATTGAAAAGATAAGAAAAATACCTTTTACCCTAATTTTACAAGGAAAAATCAAAGCGATTAATGGATTTCAAATCAAAAAAACCCAATAATTCAGGTTCCAAAGTACTTTTTTTTTTTTTGCACCCAGGGTATCCACCGGCGGAATCAGTGACTAATCCCTTCGCTGCAGGAACATCTCCAATATGGGAGGGCTACAGCTGACCCAGGAGCTTGCTGCATTCTCAAGGGTGGGATTCAAACCCCAGCCACTTAATTAAGCGACGAAGACATGTACCACCTATGCCAATCCACTGAGTTAGGTTCCAAAGTACTGAGGCTGCTTTTTTTTTTTTTAGTTGGAGAAGAGTCAATTATTCAATACCCCACATTACCTTTTTTTTTTCTGTTTCTGGAAAAGAAAGAAAGCTAATGGGTCAAAATCTTATTATATAGAGATGAATAGATTTAGTCTCATTAAAATCCTGCACAGAGATTACATCACAAACTAGTGAAGGAGCTTAGTCAGCTGAAACAGCAGAGAACGTGCAGTTTATTGTCTACTTGTGAGCATGGGCAATTGGATTATAATAAAAGCGCAACACTACACTGCACTGATTTTACAGTGCCTTAATTTAGTGGACTGAATATCAAATTTCTTCATTATCGTATTTTGAAATCTCGCAATGAAACGAGTTTTAAAAAATATGATAATAATTAATATACAGCTTTATTCTTACGTAATAAAGAGGTTGTCTTAACTTCAAGTATTAGAACAAAAACAAAATCATTTTGTTGTCACAAAACGCAAAAATAATCAATTATATTTTGCCGTTTAATACTCCAATCCCAATTTTTTGAATTGCATAATACCCTGGTAATAAAATTTTAAGTCAACTTATTTCGTGTACACGACTCCTCACTTTACGAAGGTCGTCAATGTATGCAATTTTTTGTTTTGTAATTTTTATAAAGAAATTATTTTCATAATTTGAACCTATTATTTTATGGTCAATTTAGTAATTTTTCAAATAAAATCTTTTAAATTTATCCATCTAAAAAAAGACAGCCTGCTTGTTGTACAGCCCGCTTGTTGTAGCAAAACGCAAAAGTAATCAATTATATTTTATTGTTTAATACTCCAATTCCAATTTTTTGAATTGCATAATATCCTGGTAATAAAATTTTAAGTCAATTTATTTCGTGTTTATGACTCCTCACTTTACAAAAGTCATTAATGTATGCAGTTTTTTGTTTTGTAATTTTTATAAAGAAATTGTTTTCGTGATTCGAACCTATCATTTTATGGTCAATTTAGTAATTTTTCAAATAAAATCTTTTGAATTTATCCATCTCAAAAAGGACACATAAATATTAATTTTCGTCAAAACCATCTAAAATATCAGATAAAATTGCTTAAAATAGTGTGTTTACTTGTCCAAAATCTTATAGAATCTAGTGCTACATAACCAACCTTCCAAATGATATTAACAAAATCAGTGAATCCCTCTAAACTAGTGGAATCTATAACAATAAGGGAAACTAGTTTAGAAAATAGAGAAGTTTAGTTGGAATGTATATTTAAAATCTTTCCTCCAATTGCTAGTACACCAAGATTGAGTTTATTCTATTACCTACATCTCTTCAATAGGCATACCAACACACCCTGCACCCTTTTTTGTTTAATCTCAGGGCTCGATCAGGAATTAATGAATAAAAAATTGAATCTGTTTGATCGATTTAATCATAAAAGTTTGAACTGTTCAATTTATTTTCAATTTTTCGATTCGATTTATTTTAATAACTCTTATTTTTATTAAATAATTTCTTTTTAACTAAATTTAAAATTTTTATTATCTCTTTCGATATAGACCTTAAACCTCTTCTAACTTTCGGTTTAAAAACTACACTGTAAATTATGTAGAACATTTTTTTGTAGGAGTCCATTATTTGAGTCCAGATCTTTTGTCTAATATTATGGTATTTTATTGTGTCCAATAAATCTTAGCCATTTATTTATGTGGGATCCGCATAGGACCCGCGTGAGTCCCGCAAAACAAATGGTTGAGATTTCATGAGACAAAATAAGGCGGAGTAAAACTGGACAGAAGATCTGGTTTCTCATTATTTACCTACCACAACCTATCGGATGCCACCTTATTCTTCTTGAGGATATGTCCACGTTAAGTTTTCCGGGACTCAGCTATGTAATTTCTTTTCCTAAAAAAAAAAGAAAAATTAACTGTAAATGAGAGACTTGTTAAGAATGGATAAAAGAGGTCATTTTGAGTTTGAGGCATGGCAGCCCGCTTGTTTCACTTTGAAACCCTACCCTCGAAGTCTTCTTGTGTCATTCTTAAATATGGTTTTTGGCTCAGACCAAGTAATAGAAAAACAAAACAAAACAAAACAAAACAAAACATCACAACCTCAAAAGAACAAAAACCAAACCAAACCAACCCCACATACGCACTCCACACAAACATACACTCTCTCCTCCTACTTCTGTCCCTGTCCCTGTCCCTGTATCTGTATGTGTTTCTCTCACTAACTTTGTCTCTCTGTAAACCACAGCAACCGCTCCTCCGGCATGGATCTTTCTGAGGCAACCAACTTGTTACTTTCAAAAATCAAAACTTTGGACCCCGAAAATGCTTCTAAAATCATGGGTTGGATTCTGATACAGGGACTCAGTGACGCTGATTTGGTACGCTTAGCGTTTGGTCCAGACACCCTTTTACAGGATGTGGTTATGAAGGCCAAAACTCAGGTAGGATTTTTAGCCAACAACTTTTCTTCACCTTGTTCTACACCTATCTCTCCATTAAATCCCATCTCCAGACCCAATAATAGCAGTAACCCATTTTCGCTTTCCTCCCCTAGACTCACCGGAAGTGGTTCTGGGAGTAGTTCTTTTGTTGATTTTGGGAAAAACCAGTTACTACATTCAAGAACAGTTCCTGGTATACCATCCGACTATAGTAGTAATAACCCCATTAGCACAAAGTCGAGTCCTTTTTTATCCTATGATAATATACGTTCTGGCTCTGTTTTAGTACCACCGTTTTCTAAGAATGTTGGCAATAATATCGGCGGATGTGGCAATTTAAACGGCGATATGTTGGATGAGTGTCATTTTGGTGATTATCTTTCGTTTCTTGATGAGTCCTCTTCAAGAAATGAAGAATTTGTGGACCAAAGGGGTCAGTTGGGTACTTATTCACCGGGAAATGGGGATGCCCATTTGCATAGGAGAAGATTTTCGGAGAGTGATGCGTTTTTGGGTGTTGAAGATGAGACTCTTGGAAATGGTTATAGACCATGTATGTATTTTGCAAAGGGATATTGTAAGAACGGGGACAACTGCAAGTTCATACATGGTGGTTTTGGTGATAATGTTGAAGTGACTGGTGGTGGTGTTATTATCGGTTCACCGAGGGAAATGGACAGACTTTATCTGCATCAACATGAAGAGATGCTGAGAGTAAAGGCTGCACAGCACCAGCGTCGATTGGCTTACAACAAGTATTTGAATTTTCTGTTGCAGCACCAAAGTGACACCCAAAGGTAAAAACTTTGGTTTTCGGATTTGTTGTTTACTTTAATTTGGGGATCCTACAGTTTGAAGTTGTTGTCTTCCATATAGATCTTTCTCGTGAACTTGTGTGGGCGTTTAGAGTTGGTAAATTTTCGTCTTGCCTTCACTTAGGTGCAATATGATGCAGTTTTTATTGCGTTTCCTAGGACAAGCCCATTATATCACCTTGGTTTGGATTAATGATTAAGTTTCTTGTTTTATCTGGTAAAAGCTGCCAGGGAACGCACTGGTGAACGGTCAGAAAATGCTGCTCAATCACTTTTATTGACGCAAACTTTATATTCAAAAATTGGAAATTTACTTCTGGTTTTATTTGTTTTTTGGCTTTATGTGAGTGCTGTTTCAGTAGAAATGCAGAAAAAAATCTGCATATTTCTGTTATTTCAATCATCGGCCTTTCTAAAATCAAGTGTTGCTTTGTCTTGATTGGTAATTATTGTCTGGGTGTTTACTCGATTGTAGACTGGGGACAGCAGCAGAAGCTATAATGGGAGATGAATTCCACAAGGTTGGTCGATTTCATCATGAAAGGAATGACCTTTTGGCAATGGGAATGATAGAGAAGGCAACTTCAGCTTCCAGACAAATTTACTTGACATTCCCGGCAGATAGTACTTTCAAAGATGAAGATGTTTCAAATTATTTCAGGTATGCTACCTCAATTTCTGATGATGATGCAATCTTAGTAACATTATCAACTTGGTTGGACATGTAGTAATGAGAAACTAACTGTTCCTTACATTTGCAAAATGATGAAAGCATGTTCCCAATACAGTGATGGAACTAAGGTAAAAATAATGACACTGACAAGATTTAGTCATGATAAATCCAAAATAGAAATAATCACAGCCAACTGCATTGAACTTATGTTGGACCAGTGGCTTCCTATCGCCTCTAATTTCTGATAGTGATATATGCTAGATGCCTTGTTGTTTTGGGAATTAATTTTAGGATACCTACTTCGCATATGAAATTGTACTTGACATATTTTGATTCTTTAATTCCTTATCCATGAAAAATGCTTTTAAAATTCTGGCTTCTGTAATCAGGCCTCGAATCGTGCATTTTGGAGCAGTAATATCCATGCTTTTTGTGCCCTTTTTTCCTTTCGAGAAGGTTACCAATGTGTGCAATCTCATTCTTGCTCTATAAGTAACAACTGTTAATATCTAATTTGATGTTTGCCAGGATAGGGGGTTCTTGTCGTTAGATTTTTTCAAAACTTCTCCTGATCTTTTATGCTTCCAGAATTATGCATCTGTAGTTGCCATAGCAGTGTCTGATCTCATCTCTGGTTGTTAAAAAATGGATAGTAATATTAGCCTGAAAATAGAAGTAAGAGTGTATTTGAAAGGAAGAACATTGCTCCATATCAGAAATCTACACATGTTATCTGCTTTACTGCCATCTGCTTGAAAATTGCATTTCCTAGTATTGTCTGGACTTCTTAATTTAGTAATTCTTTATATGGGTGTAGCTAGTATTGGCTTTGTAGATGAAGGAAACTTTTCATGCTAATTGTTGTCAATATGGAAGGCCAAAAAGCAAGTCATATAAGCTCTCAAACGTTTTGTTTGTGTATCTAACAAAGTGTTCTTTTCCTATTAGCACTTTTGGACCTGTACAAGATGTCAGAATTCCTTACCAACAGAAACGAATGTTTGGATTTGTTACATTTGTTCACCCAGAAACAGTGAAGATTATATTGGCGAGAGGGAACCCTCATTTTATCTGTGATTCACGCGTTCTTGTGAAGCCATATAAGGAGAAAGGAACAGGAAGAATCCCAAATGAGTATGACTTTCTTTCATATTCATTGTTCCTTTTATCTGTCTTACCATTTCCCCTGGGAATGCTTCTAATGCTAATTGAGCAAACAGCAGGAGGCAACAGCATGTCCAGCAACAACTTCTGGAAAGGACAAATTTTCCACTCTGTTCTAGCCCATCTGGGCTTGATTCTAGAGAGCTGTATGATCTTCACATTGGTGAGTGAAAAATAAACATTCTGCAATTGTTTATTGAGAATCTTTATGTTTTTTCGTTACTTTTTTTTTATTACTATATCTTAGTTTGTTATATTTACCTTTTGTCTGCAGGTACTAGAATGCTTTATAATAATCAGGAGATGATCTTGAGAAAAAAGTTGGAGGAACAAGCTGAATTGCAGCAAGCAATTGAACTCCAAGGGAGAAGACTGATTAACCTAGAACTACCAGAGGTAAGGGGAGATTACATTAACCGTCACCAACGCAGTCTCTCTGTTGGTACTCCTGTTTCGTTGCCCACTAACAATGCCATCAATCAAGATACTGGTTTTAAATCTGATGTAACATACCAGGAAGCATTAGGAGGTTAGCGAATTAGTGATTTTGTTTATGTTAAACATGTTTTGTGGTATTCCAATGGAGGAGTGTTGATCTTGTTAATTTGTTGAATATGCTGAATGCAGAGAATGTTGGTAGTGTTGCTGCTGCTGCTGTATCATCTACATTTGCTGCTGATGAACAGATTCTTGAGCAAGATGTGAATGCAACTTGCTTTGAGAAAAATAGTGTTTTGACTATCAAAGATGAGGTCATCAGCTCCGATGGTTGTGATGCCCACAAATGGTATGGAATCCTCATCTTCACAAGGCATTTCTCTACCATAGCTCCTTTAGGCCCTCTGGTACTTCCCTTGTTTATCCCTGTTTGCTTCTCTTTTCGATGTTACTCATTCATGTCCAACTTTTTACAGTCATAAGGACAAGGTAGACCAAGCTCTTCCTGATAGCCTTTTTGCTTCTCCCTCAAAGTTATCTAAGAACCAGCAGCCAGCCCTCCTCCCAGATTTAGCAGAAATCAAAGAAGCCCCTAAGGTCTCTGTCGCATCGTCGTCCATGGATCCTGTTACTTCTACTAGCAAGGGGACTTCTCAGTAGTTGTCTTACAATTTACAGGGTACTGCTTAGCTGCCAGAGTCATAACCTGCATTTTCCATTTGTCTAGTTCTAGTTGGAAAGTCTAGTCCTGACTGAGAGATGCCTTATGCTTATGGCTTTGATTTCAGGTACTTAGGTAATAAAAGATTAGTGTGGCCAGGAGATAATTAACTTTGCTAGGGTAAGATATTATTGATTCTTGGAAAGACCCATACTTCTCTAAGTTGAACAATTCATCAATGATGACAGTTTATTTTTGTCCTTGCAGAAAATTAGAGCACATTCAAGGAAGAAAGGTCCTGTAGAGATGTATAGCCAAAGTATACCTGCACTGAGTGGTAGATCTGTAGAGACTATCTCAGCAAGATTGCCATCTTTGTCATCATCAAAATACAATACTACTAACATACATAATGGACAGGTGGACTAATTTTAGTACGGTTTTCATCTTCTTTATTACTTGTCGCCCATTTGTAGGTTTATGTGCTGGGCCACAGACTAACATGATCCTTGTTACAATGCAAGTTACACATCTTCATGATATATTACCATCTATTTCCTTGAGTTATTACACACTAAATAGAACTCACGTGTAAGCACTGAGGTCATAGCTCAATGTACAGCCTACAAGGAGAGACCGCGCGGTTCTTAGTTAATAAGAAAGATGCAGTTTTGGTTGCTATGATGATTGGCAAATGGAAAGCACATGGTAGATGGAAGTGGATTAGCAGAACTGAGCGTGCCACATTTCTTCCCAACCCATCTCTTTTTGCTTTTTACCTGTTTATAGTTATAGTTTTAACCACATTGGAACCAGTCCGTCAGATTGAGATGGGGCAAAGTTAGCAGAAAGGTAAAGCAGTAGCAGAATGTTAGATGAGAAAAAGGGTTGGTTGGTTTAAATTGGCTGTTCCCTTTTGTGATCAATCAGGGGAGGGGAGTCATACTTTTCCAGTTAGGGGACTTGTTTTGTCTTATTTTATTTCATTTTTCGAGGTCCACATGTGTCTTGTCACATGGGTTGCTGACATTTTTATAAAAGATGGTGCCAGCCAGGGGGTACCACACTCAATCACTCCCTTCCTTTTCAACTTATTGAAATGTTTGGTTTTTCCAGTCTGCTCTGTCTCTGTGCACTGGTCCCGGTGTTTCCGCAATTAGTTTAGTTCTCTGCCTCTCCACTCTCCAGTCTCTACCCTTGGAATTTTGCCTGTTCACTTAATTCCAATAACATGGAAACAACAATCTACTAACTGCATATACCACAACAATGACGTAGCTCTTGGTTTTCTGTATTGCTTTACACTTCATTAAAGCTACACAAGACAATGATAGGCAACAGTGTAAAAAGAAAAAGGTACCAAGTTAGACATTAACGTTTTTCTGTTATCCCAAGTTCGTCTGATTAAAAAAAAAAAAACCATGTCAAGAGTTATCAGATTAGTTATTACTTTTGACTTTGCAAAAAGAAGCAATTAAGTTTCCATGATTGGCCAATTGCTTGGACTAGTACCTTTAATAAGATCACGTTTGGAGAGGGCACATGGACCACCATAATTGACTTGTCTACATCAAATTTTATTATTATGTCAAAGGTAGTAAGATATCAGCATTGACTCCACTGTGCTGTGGTAATGATGTGAACATGTCTTTGGGTTGTACAGTGCAAAATTGTAATCTTTGTTTCTGATATGTGCTTTGCTTAGCCTTTGGTTGCCAACCAAATTTTGAGTTTCTCTTGATTAATTCCCTCATGTGGGTACTTGACAGTGACTTTTGGTTAGGCTTTGTTAGCCTTATTATTGTCATATCCATGTCTACTTATTTACAGTGTTCTTTCCATAAATGCAAGTAAAAAAGAAAGTTTGTCTCTTCTCTGTTGGTAATAGTACAGTTGTTTTAACAATGGTGAGTAAGTGGAGTTTTAAGAGGTCGGTCCATCATTGCATTTTTATAGTGTAGCCCAACAATATCCAATCCCATACCCAATATAGGTTTTTAGACAAAACCATGTTCTCTATATAATATGAAACGCTAAGCCCATTGCTCTTACCTTCTTTAGGTCCAAGATGATGTAACCCTTTCTTTACCATTTTACACCAAAACTAGCAATGGCAAATAGCAACAGCATGCGTTGAATTCACTAAAACAAGCATTTCGTTCTTCTAGTCAGGCACAAAAGGATCACATCGGTACCATTTTCCATTCAAACAAATCCAATTTGGCCCTATCATTACGACTATCTTCAATATGTGTTAAGATATATAGTATATATCTTATTATTTGATTTTGACATTTTTTGATAATTGAACATCTAAAATAATATTGATGAGTTTAAAATTCAAATTCAAGTTAATTAAATTTAATTGGGGATAATCTTCTAATTGTGATAGAATCCGTCTTTAACTAATGTGTATCTTGAGAAGAAGTATGAGTGTTACATGTGGGGTACTGTTGGAATTTCAGATTAGTTAAGAAGGGTTTTTGGATGGATATTGGTCTTTGCTGTGTGGGATTTTGGTATGTTAATTGACAACTATCTTGAGTACTTTTTGGTGGGTGCATCAATTATTTTTTGTGAAAAATAGCTAAAGTGATTTTGGAGTTTTTGGCTTTGGTAAGACACACGGCTGTGTTTATGAGTGAGCATTGTGAGTGTCTTGGGCATTGTGTGGATTGACGGGTTATTATTGAAGATGTGGGCTGTTTGTTTGTGTGTTCTTTGGTGGTGTGTTCCTTGCTTGATTGATAACAATTAAAGGAAGCAGTATGTGTTTTCTAAGTGGGAGATTCACGGCTCTGTATTGATCGTATGGAGATAGCTCACATTGGGCTATCATCCTTATGGAGTGGCTCATGGTTGGATTGATTATGTGTGAACTGTCAAACTATGACTGCTGTCAACAATTCGGTGCCTACCATGCCTAACACAGCCAAAGCCACTCTAGCATGAAAAGAAGTGCAAGCATCAGAGAGCAGAAAGATAGAGAGAAGTGAGGCGAGAGAAAGTGAGATACAAAAATATTTTGTATATTTTTTGGTCTAGTTTTTCTTTGTAATTCTCCAGTTTTCCCAGTAGTAAAAGTCTTCTATCCTTGCCTGTAGTTTTTACCCTAATATGGGGGGTTTTTCACATAAAACCTGTGTGTTCATTACTATTCTCTCAGTCCTATTTAGCTGCGAACCTGCTCTAATCCAGTCAATTTTCACAACAAATAGTTCCTTTTAAAATGTCTAATAACTTTACAATTCAAGCTTCAAATAACTTTAACCTTCAATTTGGATCGTGTCTTTCTCCTATTTTTAGTACCCTTTTCCTCTTTCCTTCCTCTAATAATCATACTCACATGTGATCCACTTTCATATGTGTCAAAAACCTTTTTCTTCAATTTCTTAGACTACAGGCATCCTTCATATTGCTAATATAAATACAACATGATATCAACAAAATTCTTATATGAATTAGGCAAAACATTCACAAGTATCATAGCTTCATCTTCATCCTAAATTTTAAGTCCAACGCCTTGTAAATCCAAGATGATTTAATTAAAATTATTAGTGTAATCTTTTGCCCATGTACTTTCAGTCATCATCTGTTAATTCTTTCTTACATAATAAATTGCAGGATCTTAGAATCTAATAAATTTTCATAATAACATAAGCGTACCTTGATCCATTGTATTTCCGATACTTTCGGAGTAAATAATCTTCAATAATTTTTTTCAAGATCTTCTTAGATTGTGTTTTCTCTCTCTTGACCTTTGTTTCGTTATTTTCCATATATGTTTGATGGAGAGATACATGAAATACTTTATAGGTAGAGAGAGAGAGGTAGTTATCTATTTAAAAATTCACATATTTTTATTATCATTATCTTTACATTCCATCAATGTAAATACATCATACTATTTAAAAATTAAGATTTGTACTTGGAGGATTTTTGAAAATTATCTGGCAACTAAACAGAATTTGTGGGATCGTTACACAGTAGGGAATAATTTATGTCCCCGTTGTAACCAGGATCCAGAGAGTCTGCATCATCTCTTGCTTCAATGTCCGGTTATTGCGAAATTATGGGTTAAATTGGGACTTCATTGGCCTAACTTTGATTCTCAAGATCTTTTTCTTGATGAGTTAGAGCTTTTATCATGTACTCTTGATGCTGATCGGTTGTGTTTGATCTTTACGTCTTTTTGGAGTATTTGGCATAGCCGCAATCAATTGGTCCATGAGCGGAAGATTGAGTCTAGTGATGCTATGTACAGGTTCATACGATGCAAGTTGCAAGAATGGCAAGCTACTAGGATTTCTATTGGTCCTATCCGTGAGCATCGTGTTATCCAGCCTTGGCAACCACCTCCCCCAGGTGTTTATAAACTTAATTTTGACGCTGGATACAATCCTCAAACTAAGATTGCTAAATTGGGCGCTGTAATTAGGGACTCGAATGGTGAATTTAGGGCTGGTTTTGCTGCATCTAAAACCAATGTTATTGATGCAACTACAGCCGAGGCTCTTGCTTGCAGAGAAGGCATATTATTTGCGCGTGAGTCGGGTGTCCGAAAGTTAGTTATTGAAGGTGATTCGCTTAATGTTATTAAGAGGATTAAAGAGGTACAACCTGATTTTGCTCCATCTGGTCGATTGATTCAAGACTGTAGAGACTTAATTTTTGGTCTCCGATTTGTTCATATTCACCATATTTTCCGAGAGGTGAATTCCTTGGCTCATCAATTTGCTCAGAATGCACCTCATAATGGAGCGTTCCGATACTGGTATGAAGAACCTCCCGATTTTTATGTTCCTTGATTTTTGTGCGCACGTTGGCTGTCAGAGGTCGCTGGGTTCATTCACTTCCCGCAGTCTATTTGAAATCTTGAGACTGGTTGTTTAAATTGGATTTAATTGGGGTGTACCTGGTTGTATTTTCAGTTTGGGTACTTTAGGCTCCGACTTCTTGACGTAATCTTCCTATCCAATTTTAATGAAAGCTTTCTTTATCCAAAAAAATATATATATATACTCTCCTTCGCAGCCGTTGACAACGTCGAAATGCAATTATCTGTGTCTAGTCTGCTCACCAAGCTAACAACCGTTATAACCCCTGTTCACTCAGTTTCTGTAGCTCCTCCATGCTTTTACCGATCATATAACACCGACACCCAGGTTACTAATATCGGCGGCGATGACCTTGGCCTTGTCCAAGTTGATCGCCAGGACTTCCGGATCGTAGAGTAGCTTGCCGCGAACAGAGCGGACCTCCTGGTTTCTTCTCATGGGCAGTAGTCTTTGTCGTAGTTTATATGAATTATTTTGTGGGTCGTCGTTAAAAATTGAACTTGGGGTGATGTTTTATGTTACATATTGGGTGGACCCATTTTCTCCGACGAGCACACTAAGCCAAGTGTTGAACCTAACGGACCAACTCATGGAGAGTCCATTCCTGGGCGTACAAGGTCGCAGTGCTGGAACTGGAGTTTCGAGAATATATATATGTGTGAATGTTGTCTCTGTATGAATCTTCATCCAGGTCGTTGCATCTCCCACATGGGCTGAAACTTTGACTAGAGTTTGGTGCGAACTTCGTGACTGGACAAGAACGTTGTGTGATTTAGAGTTATGGACAAGAAATTTGGTTTAATTTTTTAAAGTAATTTTAATAATGTAAAATAATATAAACTTTTGTGATGTAGTAGAAAAACAGCTGGATTCGATTAAATAATTTTAAAATAATAAGGTTTAATTTAATCTCGTTCGCATATTGGGTTAGATGTTTTTTTTTTTGGGTAAACCACCGGTATCCGAAACCCACTGGACCGACTAATCCGGTTCGGGGCGTAGTCACAGTTAAAGTTGGGTTAGATGTTTTAGTCATATGAAATTATGAATGATTAGCTGGTAATTAATTTTCTATTTGTATACTTATATGTTACGAATAAAAATGATTTCATTTGTCGAATCAGTAAAATGCCAAAAAAATTAATATTTTGAATTAAGTTGTTAAAGTTATTAAAATTAATCACTTAATTAAAAAATTTAAAAAATAAAGACTCTAAATTGAAAAAAATCTAAAATATTTAGATACTTTACAATCTATTATCTCTTTAATTTATTATAAATATAGTTTAGTTTTAACACCATTTTTCCATTGTGCCCTGGTATATGTTATTTGCGAGATATTTTCTTTATGGATGAGACAAAAGAAGATGTCAATGTCAAATTAGAACTTTAAATGACACATTAGAATAGAAAGGTTTTAAACTGATCACAACTAAGGCTGAGCACTTAAAGTGTAACTTTTCGAGCCATAAAATAGCTTATAATATGGAAGTAAAGATTAGTTAGGAATTTCTATCACAAAAAGAATATTTTAAGTATTCAAGATCTATCATCCAAAGTAACGGAGAGATCAATGCAGGCATAATAAATTGTACCAAATTAAGGCGGCTTAAATGAATAAGTGCATCAAGAGTTTTATGTGATAAGAAGAATATCACTCAAGTTTAAAGGTAAATTTTATCATTTAACGATTAAGTTGGCCATGCTCTATGAAACAAAGTATTGGCCATCAAATAAGTGTATTTTCATAAGCTAAGGTGACAGAGATGAGGATGTTCCGTTGGATATGCAACTTTATTATAAAAGATAAGGTCAGAAATGTAATGGTAAGAGACAAATTAAACGTGGCTAATATTAATGAAAAATTAAGAAAGATAAGGCTTAGGTGATTTAGACATATTAAAAGGAGATACTCTCACACTCTAATAAGAAGTTGAGAGAAGATTGTACTTAAAGACTGTACGAGGAAAAAAGGAAGATCTAAGAAGAACTGAGTGGAGGTGATCAATAATGATATAGCTCTGCTATCGTACTATGAATAAAGGATCTCACATTATGAGGAAAATCATGTCATTCTCCATTAATACACACATAAGAAGAAACAAAAGCTTGAAGAACCTAAGAAGATGATGTCTGTAATGTTAAAGAAGGAGACATGAAGGAGCTCTCGAAGATTCTAACAATGACAGAAAACAAAAGCCAAGGGTGAAGACAAACACACGCGACCCATTAATTCACATCAGATGTTACACTTACGAACACTGCCATTTTACATGCCTAGAAGCACACCAAAACACAGCAATAAATAATTTGATACACAGATCAGAGGCTACAATCAAACACAACATCACTTATTCAAAACGCATAAAGCAGCAGTAGTTTTTGAAGCAAGTAAAATAGGCAGATGCAAAAACGCACAGCATAGAGGGATTCATTTAATGAATCACGTGAGAGGCACATATCAATGGTGAGACTCAGCTAAGAAGCATCCGAAGACTTCATCTTCTTCTTCAGCTATAAAAGCAAGGAAAAAGCTTCAGACAAAACAGAGACACAATATACAGAAACTTCAGTCATCAATATACATTGTTTTTCAATCTTTGAGAGGGAAGAAAGAAAGTGAGAAATAAATTCAGAGATTGCTAGAGTACACCTGAGGGTACTAAGAGAGTTTTTGAGAGGCTCTTTGCAAGTGTAAAAATACACTCTTCTCTGTATTGGTTCTCTTCTTCTGTACTTCTTCATATAGTGAAATTCTTGACCACCATAGGTGAGAACCTTGGATGTAGATAATTTTTACACTATCAAACCAAGTATATCTTGTCTCTTTTATTTTTCTGCAAGTTTATATCTGCAAAATCAAAGAGTCTTTACCAGTTTCTATTTCAAAGAATAGCAGAATATTAGTAGAAAACCCAATACACATAGAGAGATTCTTTTCGTTCTCATAAGTCTTTTAACATTTTTTTCCAAATCTTATATCTTGTATTTAGCCTAAATATTTAATATGTAATATTTCTCTCTTAATTAGTTAGCCTTAATATTTCCTTACTTCGTATAAACATTTTTAATGGTTTGTTAGATTTATTTATTAACTTGTTTTTTTTGTGTATTTATATACTTGTTTTATCTTTTATTTTGACTATTTACCTTGTTTTATATTTATTGTATAATTTACTTTGTATATCTACCAGTTAGAGATAATACTGCATATTATAGAACCTCTTTAAATCTCACGTATTAGTAAAACTTTCGGTGAGCCATTATTGTTATACTATTATTCCATTTCACATTTAGTATATAATATACGTAGATTATGACATAGTATATTAATCTATCCTTGGAGAGAGAAAAATTAGATAAATTGGATGTTGTTAGAAACTTAAGATACAAAGATAACGGCACAGGTGATTTGAAGCCCACTAACCAAAAAAACATAAAAGGAGAGAGTTAATGGCACAGGTGATTTGAAGCCTGGTTGTTGGTTATTTACCACTCTTTAGAGGATTGGCTTCTCCAATTTTGATTCTTTTATATAGATTGTTTATGCTATTATTAAGTTTAAGGGATTTCGGTATTTGAATTTTGATTTAACAACTTCAACTTGCTTCTATGTTTTGAATTTATTATGCATAAAAAAAACATTGCTCTTAGAGTTGAGACTTTCTAATTAAAGATAGTAATATGTCTGAGTTTAGTTAAGTCAAATTTGACATTTTCAAAATACGGTTCAAATGAGAGTTTTAAAACTTGATCAAATTCGTGCAGTCCGAATTTATTTTAATCACTCAAAACAATGTTATTTAATTTTTTTACATAATATTATTTTTGTGGTTGAACTAGCCAAACCGATTAAGTTTTTTAATCATTGATTAATATATGAGATAATGATTTTAAAAATGTTATTATATTTATTTTATTTTAAATTTATTATAATTTATGTGTTTTAATATAAAATAAAGTTTACTTAATTATAACAGATAAAGTTAATGGTGGATTTTATTTATAACATATTTAAATTTTAATTATTTCATTAATATAATTTATATTTTTGTTAATATTATAAAATTAAATAATTCTTTAATTTAAAAACATGTTTTATTCTATTATTAGAAGGCTGGTTTAGTCTATCTTCATAGTCCTTTTAATGTTTTCATTTTGAAACCTCGTCCAATTCTCATGCTCAACTTTATGAATTAAGATGGGCTTAGATCTTTAAATATACTATTTAGTGTATTTAAACTTTTTATCTCACCTTAATTTGATTTGAGATTTATGGCAACAAATTCCACAAAAGCTTGGTTATGGCTTCTTTGTATCTTTAAAATGAATTAAAACAAAGTATTTATTCAAGAAGCAAACATCCTAACCACTACTAAAAAACCTAATTGGTTTAACCAGTTCAACCATAAGGGAGCGGTTAGTTCACACAAAAGAATGATAATAGGAATGAGAATGCATATAGTTAGGAATGAGAAGGAATATTATCATTATAGTTACGACGGTTAGTTAAGAGGAAGAAATTATTACTATTACCATTGATAATGGTTAGTTTATAAAAAATATTGAGAAATAAAATTTTATTATATTTTAATTAATTATATTGCAATTAATTAATTATAATATATTAATTAATGAATTGATTAT
>JANZLH020000143.1:1269278-1282709 GCA_026770325.2 Erythroxylum fimbriatum
GTAATATATGTATGGGTATTGTGTAAATGGGCAATGTGCCTAAGTGTGTACATATGTTTAAATTGCTAAGCTATGAAAGGGAATTTGATATTATGAGATCATGTGAAGAGATGAGAAGAAATTGAGTTATGATATAGAGTAACCAAGTGTTCTTGAAGTGTAAGCTTATGAGTAAGCTAGACTTATAAAAAGAGCAAAGATTGGAAGGAGCATTTAGAGTGATCATGTACAAATGAAGTGCAAGTCTAAGTTCAATGAGACATGTATGAATTTTAAAATGGGAATGAGCATAATATGTGTTCTAAAACATACCTGGGATTGTCATTGAGCATGCATTGCATATAGTTGATTTATTTAATTGTGAATAAGTGAATGCTTATACGTGTGCAATTATTGATGAGTGTGCAATGTGTGTTTTGCATACATGGGTTGTGCAGGGCAAGTGTCCGCATTCCGGTGTTCTTAGACTTTGAAAGAAAATGCTAATCTGGAGCGTACTGTGAGTAAACCTAGATAGTCTTACTTTATTGTTTATCTGTTTATGTTATGAATTGAGTGATTATGAATGATTATAAATGTGACTTGATTGTTGAATTCCGGACAATGAAGGTCCAATGACCGTGATATATGCATGAGATATTGAAGTGCAAATTGTATATGAACGTGATTGGTAAATGTGTTAGGAATGTGTATTTGTATTTGTATATAAATGAGATTATGAATTCTCCACTTCAATGTGGAATGTCGGACTAAGATCTGATGATATGAGAATGTGTTTGAATGGGATGTGTAAAAGTGAGTGATCCATTCTATTACATGAATGCATGAAATATAATGGTAGTTGTGACCAGAGTAGCCACCGATTAGAGCTACGAGCTCAACGAGTGAAAAAGAGCCTCGAGCTCAAAAGTTATACAGAGCCTCAGGCTCAATGTTTAATGAGCCCTATATGGGACAGTTGTCAATAAGCCCGATATCTACTGGATACGGGACAGTTCAGGCACTCGGTCACAACAAAGTAACAAATGAAAAGTGAGTCTCATGTGCATTGCATATGCATAATATGAAGGATTAAGTGCATTGAATGTGAAATAATATGAATATGTGAAATAATGTGAAATGTGAAATAAAGTGTAATATGTGAATTATTTGCTATGTGACTGGGTGAGCTATCGATGATGGTCACTCACTGAGTTCGCAAAACTCATCCAAAATTTGCAAATATTTTTCAGGGTCAGAAGAATACCCCGTTAGGCCAACGAGAGTATACCTATAGCTTTCAAGTGAAGGATAGAGGTTGGGATTAGTTCGCGTCTACATTTGTGTTTTACCTATTTTGCGTTGAGCTATATCTTCCGCATCTTTTGTATAAAATTGTATTTCTAAATGACCCAAATGTTTATGAAAGTATGTGGGCCCAATTTGCATATCGATTTTCGTATATATATTGTGTTGTGATTTAAAAATACCGATTTCTAACCGATTGAGTGCTTTAGCACGCCACCCTCACGGGGCACGGACTCAGATATCACTATCGATGTCGGCTTCGGGTCATTGCGGGAGTGGGGTGCTACATATATGATCTTACAGAACTATTGAACAAAATTTTTGTTTCAATATATATCTCTCGTATATGATCTTATAGAACTATTGAAGAAAATTTTTGTTTTAGTATATACTTATAGGAGAATGGTTCTCAAGATAAGTAGTGAGAGTTAGATCAAATTTGAAAAGTTCAAATATCATGATAGTACATCCAATTAGAACTAGCGCATTTGTTGATACATTTGATGTATAGTTAAAAGGCTACGAGACGTTAAAAGATTCACCTTTATGACAAATTCAAAGAGTTTTTTTAGATGATTGTGAAATAATCATGTCTACAAGAAGGTCAGCGAGAGTATAATTTTCCTCTTCAGTATGAGTATGTGGAGACATATTGCTCATAGAGAACAACATTTATAATTTTCAATTATTGAAAACATAATTGTCCAACAATAATTCTTGTGAATATGAAAAGGTAATAACTTAATTCTAGGAATTAAATCTATAGAGATAGAATGGTTGTTTTTCACCTATTTTAAGTCTAAGAACATAGATAATGTACTAAAGATATTTAGAATTTGAGATATCAAATACTTATGAAGTATTAAAGATATCCATTATTCTAGGTATGAGTTAATATTTGAGTTTAGTTTAAGGTGACAAGGATATGACTTTAGAAGTATATTCTCATCAAAGTCCATTTTACTTACGAATAATATAATTCAAGATTAGAAAGGTTCTGATGTAGCAATGGTTTTCAATTAAGCTATAATACATTTTTCATTTAATGGAAATGATTAATTAGATCAATAAGTTCTTTAGTGAACATAATATAGTTCCTGACATTATTCAAGACAGTAATATACTATGGAACATTTGAGCCATTAGGCACGCATAAGGAGCTAAGGTCTTGTTAAAGATCCAATGATGTATTTAGGCAAAATTTATTAATTATGATGATAATTAAAATGAAAGTTGTAATATTTAAGTAAGTGTTCAGACTATAGAGAATCTTTTAAAATTCTCATTAAGTCACTGTCCCAGTAGTAGTATAGGCCTCGTTTGGTTACCAACCAATCATCTATTTTTGTAGCTGATTGGTTGATTTTAGCTGTTTGACTCTTCAGACAGCTAATAACATTGTTTGGAGAGTAGCTTTTTCATCAGCTGATTGAAGGTAAATAGCTGAAAATGAAAACGCTGATATATATGAACGTTTTCATATAGCAGCTAAAATTATATGTATCAAAACCCTACTGTACCCTTATGTATCTGCCACCACAGCAGCTAAAGAAGAAAAAAGAGCATCAAACGCTTCAACCTCTGCCTAAATAAGGATATTCTTTCCGCTTTTCTTCTTCCACTTATTTGTGATGCCAACCATCCTTCAATTCTTCCATTTGCGTAATTGTGTAATATTTTGATTTTTAAATTGTATTCTTGATTAAGTTATAATTAAGTACTACACGCGTCATATTTTTGTTAGTTTAACATACAACAATTTCTAGTAAATAGGACAACCTTGTTAAGGTTCCAGGAACATTATTTGTTCTTATAATTGTTTTATACAGTTATAGGTTAGAAATAAAATGTTAACCTTAAACGAAAATGAAAATAGAAAGAGTTACATAAATTTCTCATAAATGATGAAACAATACAGGTGAACATGACTTTTCTAAAATCTAAATTCTTATAAGAATATTCAACGAAATACTTAGATATATAATAATTATACCTTTATAATTTTTTTAAGTCATGTCCTTATAATTCATTTTACACGTAAACAGCTAATACTAAACAACTAATTTTACCAAACATCTTTAATAAACAGCTAATGCAATCCATTAGTCAAATCAGCTAATATAATCAGCTATCAGTTAACAGCTAATGCAATCAGCTGATTGTCAAACAACTAATCAATAAGTTCTGTAGTGAATTTAATTTAATTCCTGACATTATTTAAGACAATAATATACTGTGGAACATTTGAGCCATTAGGCATGCAAAAGGAGCTAAGGTCTCATCAAAGATCCAAGGATGTATTTAGGCTAAATTTCTTAATTATATGCTAATTAAGATGAATGTTGTAAGATTTAAGCAAGTGTTCACACTATAGAGAATCTTGTAAAATTCTCTCATTAAGTCACTATCCCAGTAGTAATATAATCGTCATATGGTGATATGGTATAAGACACTTAAACAATTGACTTAGGCCTTATTTGGTGAAGAGCTGATAAGTTCTTTTTTAGCTGATTGATCCATTTTAGCTTGTTGACTTTATAAAAAAGCTATTAGGGTTGTTTAGTTCAATCAACCCAACCATCTTAATTTAGATAAGCTCCTCTATAGGAGCTTTGAGCTTTTCAAGCAATCAGCTAAAATTTTTTTGTTTAATGTCGATTTTTCCCTTTTCCTTAAAGCTTGTTATGCTGGTGAACTTCCATAGATCCACCTTAACGGTTGATATCCTTCGTTCAACTTGGTCTGAAACAGTGTATAACTCATCAACTATGCTCGGCTAGAATATAAGTTTATGTTAAAAAGATGGCAATGCAAAATCAAGGAGGTTCAAGTGGTGACTTTAACTATGCTATAAAAACGATGCATTCCATAAATTTTACTTCAAATATTTTGGTAATTTAATAGTGATCCTTCAATTTTTGATATTTAATAATTTAGTTCTATATAAAAATAAAAAAATAATACAAAATTTTGTGATATATATATTACTTCTTATTTCTTAAGGAAAAAGGCTAGTAACTTAAATTGGAATGTATTATATCCCAAATCTAAACTTAATGTTAACTTATTTTGATTTTAGAAAATTTGATATGATAATTTATCTATAGTATAAATAATATTAAAACAAATCATATTAAATATAAAAAAACTTAATAGTTTAAATAATAATAATTAAATGTTCTATGTTTTTTATTAAAGATATAAACTTAATTTTTGTAGAATTAAATATATAAAATTTAAATTCCTATAAGAATATTCAACGAAATACTAAGATATATAATATTCATATCCTTATAATTTTTTTAAAGTCATGTCCTTATAAGTCATTTTACACATAAACAGCTAATACTAAACAACTAATTTTATTAAATATCAAATGACCAACAGCTAATGCAATCCGCTGGTCAAATCGACTGATAGAACCAGCTATCAGCTAACAGCTAATGCAATATGTTGTTGATAACGGTGACGTTGATGGTAACGGTGACGTTGAAGAATATTTTGAATGTTGTTGTGACGGTTAACTCATATGAAATTGGGGTGCAACTTATTATTGAAAATATCAAGATTAGCATAAATATTTGAAAAAAAAAAGAGATATGAAATATGATAGTCTCTTTAGTAGGTCGGTTTTTATGGTCGTGTATTGGTAAAAGAGAGTCGTATTACCATTACCTAACATAACAAGTGATGTCATTGCCATTTATAAAAGTCAACTTTTATGTGGAAACTCCGTTTTGTAATTGCGAGAAAATAAAGGCACGCTTTCTCCTATTCTTATATGCCAACTTGGTTTAAAGCCAAGTGCATGCAAATTCCACATCTACCACACAAATAATTTGACAAAATTCCCACCCAAATTGAAATACGTAAGGATGGGAAAACATTCACCAATGTCAATAGCTATCGACAACTACAACTAACCGACTCTTCATTATGTTCAACCTCATCATGATATTGTTTTGTGCACGAACACAAAATGGCCACGACCTGTTCGGATTAACAATGCAAAAAAAAAAAAAAAAAAAAAACCTAAGACACAATAAGAGGTCACAATCACTAACCCTGCCTAATGTTCTTAAACAATCACAAGCACCTAGTCCCACTCCTAACCCTCCTTGCACTCTCCACTTTAGAAATGTCTTAATCAATCCAAGTCAAACACAATCAATGACATCACCTTTCAAAGTTTTGGTCAAAAGCAAAACCCTTTTCTTTTTTCTTTCTAAGTAGATGAATGAACAAGCTTGTAAGTAAGAGGTACTTTGGATTACATACTATTCGCCACTAGCATGTAACAATTAAGGATAAGCTTCCTGAGCCTTACACAAGTGGCTGGAGTTTGAAATATCTTACGTTTCGAGTGGGCAATAGCGTCCACCCGACCCCAACAGATTAGATTAGAAGCAAAACAAGTCAAAAATCCCGTTAACCTTGTGAGAAAATATCATAAAATAAGACGCTCGTAACAAATCTGTAATTCATTGGCATCTACAAGGGCAAACATGTCATTTCATTGTCTCTATAAGTACTCTTCAGTTCGTCCCCAACACTACTTAGATGCAAACCACCTCATTCTCTCTCTACACTAAATATAGAAAACTCGGAAGGAGAAATAACTCCTTTTTATTTAAACCTTTCCTCGAACAGGTCATCGACAGTAACCACTTTCACCGGCGATTAACCGTTTAAGGCACCGCCTGCGAGAGGCTGAAACGGCCCTAAACGGGAAAGAAGGAAAGGACTGGAAGTTTCCATTTTGGGGTCCATATGCAAAGAAAGCTGGGAGCTTTAAGTTTTTTTACCATGAAACGTCGCCGTTTCCCTGGTGGGACTGATTGGTAGTGATAAGTATTTGTGAAGGAGTTGTTGGTGGTTGGATGGGGAAGGTGGCGGTGGGAGTGGCGGTGGGGCTGGCGGTGGTGGCGTGTGCTGTGGCGGGGTTGATGGTGGGAAGGAGAGTGAAGAGTAGGAAGAAGTGGAAGAGAGTCGTGGGGATATTCAGAGAGTTGGAGGAGTATTGTGAGACAACTGTAGGAAGGCTGAGGCAAGTTGTTGATGCTATGGATGTGGAAATGCATGCTGGGTTGGCCTCAGAAGGAGGGTCGAAGCTTAAAATGTTGCTCACTTTTGTTGACCGTTTGCCTACCGGGTAATCCATCTGTCTGTTTTGTCTAATGATAGTGGTTCTCTTTTCTTTTTGCCTACTTAGTTTCTGGAGATGTATTTTGGAGTTAGGCGGGCTTTCGTTATATTTTCTTAAAGGATTGTTGATTGCTTCTAGGTCAGTGTGGCAATCCTGGAGTGATTAGATGATGTTCTAGTATGTCGATGATATGTGTATGCTTACTGTATATTGTTTCTTCGGTCAAAAGATTTATGCTTTCTTCCTTGGTTTTGCTATTTCATTTATTGGGTACCTTGTGGGTTCGGTATGCTTTTGTGGGGTGTACTTCTTTTTTCGTTTATTTTTATCTCCTTTTTTCAGTTGAGAATCGAGATTGATGTCCCAGCCTGTTGGTCTCTTATCAATGCTTTGGACTTGTGGTTTGCAATTTTGTAATCGTTTTGTTTCAATTTCTTCACTCCTCCTGGCGGCCTTCTTTTGTTTGTTGTCAATACACACTTCCGTCCAAACGGGTCAAATTGTGACGATTTTGGCTATTTCATTGTTGTATATGCTGTTTTTACCTCTTCGTATTATACAAGTTTCTTCTTTCCTTCATTCCTTCCTTTCATTCTTCATTGTTATTTTTGTTTCTTTATTCCCTTACGGTGAATTCGTTGTTGTAGAGGATACGCTTGCAGTATGTGGGAGGGGTCTAATTTTAAAGCTGTCCGCTTTTAAACCACTAACGTGTATCTTGTTCGCTTTTGTTTATGCATCATTGATATTGATGAATATATCCGTTAACTATTTTGTTGGGAATATTTTTCTGGAAAAAAAAAACTTGCTAGATAAGATTTGATAGAATCTTAAAAGGTGCCATTTCTTTTCCCTTCTATTCTCGTATAAGTTTAGTGGGACCTTATGAGGGATACTGCTTGCCATTCTCCTTTACGTGGAATCTATTTGTTCTCAGTCCTCCATTTGGGTATTTGTTTACAAAAAATGTAATTCTAAGACTCTTGTCTGTTTTTTGTTTTGCAACATTCCATTGCTGATATACAAATAGTTTTGCAGATTCTTGTCTCAATTGCCCTTTTGGATGTAATCTGCAGCTAGGGCATGGATTTATCCATGAGTTTCTACTTCTTTCCACAATGGGCTGTAGTTTAGGAGCTTGATTCATAAAGTACCAACTCATAGATGTTTATTTTCTACTTTCAATATCAAACATGAGTCTCACATTCTATTTCATTGTGTTCTATTTTTAGTTCACATTTCCTTGTTTCAGTAACTAGTTGTTCATGATATTATTCTAGCTCCTACTTATGTTGTATCCACAATTGGTTTTTGATGTTATTGTCAGGAGTGAGATAGGAGCTTATTATGCTCTAGATGTTGGGGGTACTAATTTTAGGGTCTTGCGGGTTCAGCTAGGAGGCAGAAGGTCCTTGATCTTATCAAAAAATGTGGAACGACAACCAATTCCCCAACATTTGATGGAGAGCACAAGTGAGGTGATCAGCTTAGACTTCACACTTTTTTTTTCCCTACTTTGATTTCCTCTGTTTGAAGAAGAGTTAAAGTATGACAAGATTAAAATGGATTTATCATGGATTTCTTCCTGCAGGATTTATTTGACTTTATTGCTTCAACATTGAAGCAATTCGTTGACAAAGTAGAAAGTGGTTCTGAGCTTTCGCCGTCTAAATCCAGAGAACTTGGGTTTACGTTCTCTTTTCCGGTGAAGCAACTTTCTTTTCGCTCGGGGACGCTTATCAAATGGACAAAGGGATTTGTTATTGAGGACCTGGTTAGTAAGAAATCTTATGCTATGACTGTTCCTCAAGTGCTTAAAATCATTACTTTTGAGGTCAAACTTATTTTTGTCTGAAGTTTGATTCATATTCTCTTGCTATGAGCAGCATCTCTCCTACTTTCATACTGTGTTTTGCCTTATGATACAGTCAGTATCTGAATAAAAATTATCTAGAAACTTACAAAATAGTGGATTGAGTATTATGCAGGAAGCTGTTTTGTACTGTTTATTAACATATTGTGCTTCTAATTTTAGATTGGAAAAGAGGTTGTTGAATGTTTACAGGCGGCGCTGAACAGGCAGAGTTTAGGTATGGAGGTTACGGCATTGGTGAGTATTCCATCTCAAAATGAAAAGTTCAGTTCTGACCTTTTGAACTTTAGGAGATTTTTGACTAAGGATTTGTGCTCAACCTGTGACGCTTGAAGTTTGTTTGATGAAGGCTTGTGCTATGGACTGTTATTTCTGGTTTAATATTCTTATACGATCAGGACTGAATCTTTTTTTTATAAATAATTTGGGGGAGTGGGGGTTGAGCTGAACATGAGCAATAATTAAGAGAGGGAAAAATGAAGAGCAGTAATGCCGTTGTTCTCTTTAAGCAGGTTAATGATACCGTGGGAACACTAGCTCTTGGACATTATCATGATGGAGACACTGTTGCTGCGGCAATTTTTGGTACGGGTACCAATGCCTGCTACTTAGAGCGGGCAGATGCAATCATCAAGTGTCAAGGACTTCTCACCTCTTCTGGGAGCATGGTATTCTCTCTCGTACCTGATTTAGGGATGTCTCCATCATTCTTCGGGAGACAGTAATAAGTCTAAAGTTGCTAACATTTTTCTATTCTGTCTTCTAATAAGGTTGTGAATATGGAATGGGGAAGCTTCTGGACGTCTCACCTGCCAAGAACTTCATATGACATTGATTTGGATGCTGAAAGCCATAATCCTAATGATCAGGTAAGTCAATTTGCTTCCATCTTTTTTGGTTACTTTAAAAAAGGAAGCATCTTATGTTTCCTAAATTTTATTTCAGGGCTTCGAGAAAATGATATCGGGAATGTATTTGGGTGAGATTGTAAGAAGAGTTATTCTCAGAATGTCACAGGAGTCGGATGTCTTTGGATGTGTATCATCTAAATTATCAACACCCTTTAGTTTGCAGTACGTGTTGTAATCTCTCTCTTTGTGATTATGTACATGCATGATCACTGCTCTCAAAAAATTGTTGTCCTTAAAAATCCGGATTCATCAGGCTTGAATATGCCATAAATTACTTTGGACGTAAATACGATGATGAACTGTTGTTTCTTCGGCTCATGAGGAGAGCATTTGGCATTTAATGGCATGGTTTGGGTGATGCTCTATTAATGGTGTGAATTGGTCTATGCTTTTATCAAAGGTTTACCGCGTCAACCTCATGGTTGGATCTGTGTTGCAGTGAAGTGCATCTAATTCTTTGTTAGAACTTAAAAGTGCATGTACATTATTTATGAACACATGCGTGATTGCTTGTACATTTTATTGCCATTTTAGTCTTCTGGTATAAAGCCATTAACACAATGCCTTGTGTTGTTGCAGAACACCTTTGATTGCTTCAATGCACGAGGATGGCTCTCCTGAACTGAAGGAAGTTGCGAGGGTCTTGAAAGAAACTCTGGAGGTAGATAAGTGTCACGGACAAAGTATTTCACCTTTCTTTTTGTCAATGAGTCTGTATATGTTTCTGTGTCTCATCTCTTTCGGTGGGTTGTTCCAATCCAGATCCCGGAAGTCCCTTTGAAGGTCCGGAAGCTCGTTGTAAGTGTGTGTGATGTGGTGACACGCAGGGCTGCTCGATTGGCAGCTGCTGGTATTGTGGGGATCTTAAAGAAGATCGGCCGTGACGGGAGTGGAAGAAGTAGAAGTGACACGAAAATGAGAAGAACGGTTGTAGCAGTTGAAGGGAGTCTATATACCAGGTACACGATGTTCAGAGAATACTTGCATGAAGCCTTGACTGAAATCTTGGGAGAAGATGTTGCCTCGCATGTCATTCTTAAGGTGACAGAAGATGGATCGGGTGTGGGAGCAGCTCTAATTGCTGCCTCGCATTCGCCTTACACTGTGGATAGAGAACAGTTGCTTTAAATATTTATATCTCATTGATATACACATATAGCTCCTGTAAATTTAGAATTCTTTTCGTTATCGATACATTTCGATATAGAAGTATAAGAGAAGGTCTGTCTCCGTAAGCATTCGTCTTTTGGGTGGCTCACCCCAGTTGTTGCTTCATATTTCATTGGTATTAATTCTTCTTTTGGCAAGTCTGTTTTCAGCTTTTGTAAGGTCGGTCAATGTATGATTAATATTGCTAGTGACGTGACATTGATGGCTCTCCTTCAAGAAATGGAAAAGTTGTCCTCCGGAAGGACGTATGATGTCTTAAAAAACTGTTGAATTCTTTCATTAGATATCCATGGTCGTTTTTGTTTGGTGGCGCCTTCTCTCCTCCATTGATATTGCCTTCTGCTTTGAAGCCATTGTTAATTCAAGGTCTCTTGGCACTTTTAACGGCATGCAGAGCACTGGCTTTCACATCCTCAAACGTCAAGGATCTAACAAGAACCCTGTTCAAGGATTAATATGGTAACAGTATTGGCCACAAGCAAGTTCATAGTAGCTGCTTAGCTGCACGTCGACTACCACTTGAGATTTTGCAGTTAAGATCGTCTACCTTCTAGACTGTAATGTATGAAATCCTTTGCCCTTTCCTTGTGCATGTCTACTGGTTTCCAATGGATTTTTGATGAAGTTGAGGGTTTTTAATGGTTCGTGACTCTTCGACCACTGTCATGTACGTAACGCCATATCCTATCAAAAAAATAAGTTTCTACAAACACGAAACATGTTTTTTATGTTAAAGTTTATGAAACATAAAATATATATAATACTGTAAAATTATATAACATCTACGTACTATCACGTCATTTTAAAATATCACCCTATGATTTTAAATGTACTGTTACATTATACAAAATATACTACTATATCATACAAATGCTCCTGTATTCTATAAACTACATCATAACAGAGAAACTTAGAGTTATTGAAGTTAAGAGTTATTGAATAACTTCAGAAGATGTCAAAATGCAATAACTTGTTTATATTCTATAATTAACTATTTTGTTCACCTACTATAGAGGCTTGCTAAAGTTGAGAGAGTTGTCTGATTATTGATGAAAATTGATAATAAGGTCTAGAAGAAGGTGAAATAGAAGTAGATCTTCCTTTATTTTCATAACACAATTCATTGTAGATATGATATAAAATCTCACTAAGAGCCTGTTTGGTTCAGCTTTTGGAGGCTAAAAAAGTATTTTTTTTACCGTAAAAGCTATTTTAAAGAAAAAATGAGTGTGCGACTGTAAACTTCAAAAGCACTTTTTAAGTAGAAATAATTTTTTTAGAAGTTAAAATATTTTTGCGTCACTTACGTATATATCGAAAGTTAAAAGTGACTGTTCTGTTTCTTTGGTTTTGTTTTGTTTATACAAAAACTCATCTTCTCAAACACCCAGCAAAAACTCATCTTCTCAAGACATCGAATAGATCAACTCACATGTATGTTATTTTTTCTAGTATGCTTTTTTTGGGATTTCTCGAATGCTATTTTTTGTTATTTTTCCTCCTCCTCACTTTTTTGTCCTCTCCATTCACGATGACTTTGTGTGAGTGCGTCGGCTGATGGTGTTTTGTGTTGTATTGGCTGATGGTGTATATGTGTCGGTTGAGTGTCGGAGGCAGGGATGGTGTATATTAGGGATTGTTAGGTCTGCGTTCTTCGTCTGCATTAAACACAGACAACGTCTGCGTTTAATGCTCAACGCAGAGGAACGTCTACGTTGTGGCGTTGAACACAGACGAACGTTTGCATTTAACGAACGTAGACCTTCGTCTGCGTTGAATGCAGACGTTGTCTGTGTTTAACGCTTGCCCAGCTATCAATGAATTCCAAGACGAATTCACATCCCCGTTTCTAACAAAACCAGCTATCAATGAATTCCATGAAACTACGGTCTTGTTTGGCATTAGACCAAAAATTTTAGAAGCCATTGCTTGTTTGCCTAACTTCATATACATGTTTATGAGGGCATTACAAATACTGTCCCATCATTGTGAACATGCTGAGGCTATATTTTCCAAGGGAAGCATGACCCATTTGTGAACGTGCTGAGGCTACTGACAGCATTGTGACCCTATCAGGTCTTACCATGTTGGTTCATATTATCCAGTACATGAAGAGCTTCTGTAGGCAGCCCATTGCATACATAATTGACGTTGTCGTATTGTCATGATTATGCACCTTAACAAATTCATGATTATGCACCTTAACAAATTCATGAATTGTCCATTTCTCATCTGACCTTCTCTTCACATGCATACTGGCTTTGCAATCTTCTTTTTGTCTCTTATATTACCCTCACTTCCCTATTCTTGAATTTTCTAATACTGTGATTCCATCAAACCCGTGAGTGAAGATGCTAGTCCCTTAAAGTAGTTATCTAGTTCTTTTAAGTGCACTCAATGATTCAAAGTAGGCATGTAAAACTATTTTTAAATATAGGCTGAAAGTAATACATTCTGAGTAATTTGTATTTGAGATAGCACCTCCTTATGAAGTGTGTCTCTTTCTTTACTTCTGTACGTGCATAAACTTCCATAGTAGTTGTTATGCTTTTAATGCTGGGTTCACAACAGATTAAATGCTTATTATGCTTTTGTCTATGTCATTTTGGTTATGCTTTTATATTTCTTATACTTGCTAAATTCATTGTTATATGCAGTGAGGATTTTGTTGTTGATAGAAAATGTCAATACCAAGTCAAGATATTCAAGGTGGGGATAAATTGAAAAAAAGGGTTAAAGTGGAGTGGAATGATAGAACTCTTGAAATTTTAATCAAAATTTTTGTTGAAGACACATTAGCTGGAAATCGACCAAATGTTCATTTTAATAAGATTGGATGGAAAAATACAGTTTCAAAGTTTGCTCATGAAACTAAGAAGAAATATGAATACAAATAATTTAAGAATAAATGGGATAGATTAAAAAAGGATTGACAGTTTTAGAAAAATTAAGTAGGTAAGGAAACTAGACTAGGATGGGATCCTACTAATCAAACTATTGATGCAAGTGACGAATGGTGGGAAAAGAAATTGAAGGTAAGCATT